>CAUYQG010021038.1:0-13320 GCA_963574415.1 Tarsius wallacei
CCTGTAGTTCCAGCTACTTGGAAGGCTGAGGCGGAAGGATCGCCGGAGCCCAGCAGGTCGAGTCTGCGGTGGCCGGGAGCGGCCACTGCACTCCAGTCTGGGCGACAGAGTGAGACTCCAACTCAAAAAAAAAAAAAAAAACTTGTACCCAAAATATACAAAGATTCTTAACAGTCAAATAACAAAATAGACAACCCAGTTCAAAATACGAGCAAAAGATCTAAACAGACACCTCTCCAGAGAAGACATGCAGATGATAAACGAAGCAAAGATATGATACTGATGACACAGCCTTAGGGTATTATAAATTAAAATTATATTTATATTCCACTACCCACCAGTTAGAGTGACTTAAATTTCAAACATCAACAACACCAAACTTAGGTGAGGATGTGGAGGAACATCCATTGCTGGTGGGGATGCAAAGTGATGCTGCCACTTTAGAAGAGAGCTTAATGGTTGTATTTTTTCTCCAAAACTAAACATACTCATCCCATACAATTCAGCAATTAAGCCCCTTGGTATTGACCCAGATATGCTGAAAACGTATGCCTACACAAAAACCTGCGTACAAATGTTCACAGCAGCTTTATATATAATTTCAAAACTTGGAAGGAACCCAGATGTGCTTCAGCAGGCGAATGGATAAACAAATGGTGGTAAACCCAGACATCGCAATATTACTCAGTAATTAAAATAAATTAACTATCAAGCCATGAGAAGACATGGAGGAATGTTAAATACATATTAAGTGAAAAATAAACACTCTTGTAAGGTTGCAGACTGTATCCCATACTTACGTCCAACCGTATTCCATTCTGGAAAAAACAAAACTATGGCGATATTAAAAGATTAGTGGTGGCCAGAGATTCAGGAGAGAGAAGGGGCAGGGAATAGGCAGAGCGCAGGAGATTTTTAAAGCGGTGGAACTCTGCCATCTGTGACTGGTAGAGTGAATACATGTCATCGTACGCTTGTAAAAACTCATGGAAAATAAAACACAAAGTGTTAGCCATAATGTAAACCTTGGACTTTAGCTAATTATAATGCGTCAATATTATCTCATCAATAGCATCAAATGGATTACACGAATGTAAGATGCTATTAATAGGGAAACTGTATGTGTGTGTATGAATGTGCGAGAGAGAGAGAGAGAGAGAGAGAGAGAGAGAGAGAGACAAAGGGGGAGGGAGATGGAGACAGGGGAAGGATGGGGGAGGAGAGTGAGAGAAGGGGGGAGGGAAGGAGGAGATGGAGATGGCGGTGGGATGATGGGGGGAGAGAGAAAGGTAGGAAAAAGAAGCATATAAGAACTCTCTGTACATCTCAATTTTTTTGCAAATCTAAAACAAAATATATAAGGAACTCTATTAACTATTTTAAAAAATCAAATTAATGATTTAAATACACATTTATCAAAGAAAGATACCCAAAGGCCAATACATATATGAAAAATGTGTAACACCATTAGACGTTAGAAAACGCAAATCAAAATCACAATGAAATATCACTTCATTCCCAGTAGGATCAGTATAATAATAATTTAAAAAGACAGACAATGACAAGTGGTGGTGAGATGTGGAGAGAAATAACTGAAATTCTCATATGTTGCTACTGGGAGGAGGATGGTACCATCACTTTGGAAAACAGTTTGGTTGTTCCTCAAAATATTAAACATAGAATGACCATTTGACCCAGCAATACTTAGGCGTACAACCATGAGAAACGAAAGCATATTTCCACACAAAAACGTGTACACATGAACATTCATAACTATCATTCATGGTAGCCCTAAAGTGGAAATAGCCCAAATGTTCATTAACTGATGAATGGATAAAGAAATGTGGAATATCCATACAATGGATATTATTCAGCAGTGAAAAAAGAAAGTAGTACTAACACATGCCATAACATGAAAGAATCTTGAAAACATTAGGCTGGGTACAAGAAGATGGACACAAAGACTACATAGTGTAGAACTTCATTTATCAGAGATGTTCAAAATAGGCAAATCCATAGACACAGAAGGTAGATTAGTAGATGCCTAGGATTAGACTGAGGAAAAGGAGTAGGTGCCAATGAGTACACAGATACAGGGCTGCTTTTTGAGGTTCGTGAAATGTCCTAAAATTAGACAATGGTGATAGTTGTAGAACTCTGTGACATACTAAAACCCACTGAGCTTACACTTAAAAATAAGTTGTTTGCACTTACACAGTGCATTATATATTCAATTTTGCACTCTTTTTAATGGTTTTTCCACTTGAACCTCCAAATAAAAGTTGGCTGTTTTGTTTCTACAGACAAAAATTATGTGGCTCCAATTTGTGGCTCAATTTGGCTAGTTAGTGGCAAAGCTAGAGTACAAGCACATGAGTCCTTAGTTCTCCTCTGAGTTCTCACCACCTCTCGTTGGTGTCGCTACAAGTGCAGACGGTGGCATGGGGGATGCTTAGAGATTCTGTCCAATTTGTCCAACCACTTTACTGACAGTTTTAGAAACCATATGTTGGCTTAATCAGGTTGAGATGAATTTTGACACCGCATGGTGTTTATTGGATTTGGAGGGGCATGTTGATGACTGACTTTGCTCTTATTAGAAGGTATTTAAGAAGCTACTCATGTAGGTCAGTGATCTCAATTCTCCATGAAACACTGGGGAGTTATGGATGCATTTTCCAACAGTTTTGAAAATATTGCCCTGAGAGCCATCATTTTATTCTTATTTTTAGTATCTTAACTAGATGTACGGACTCTGGAGGCAGTGAGCTCTGGATAAGTAAGTCCCTACTAACTCAGTGATCTTAGGTATCAGTGAAAGTCTCTAAAGTGTGATTTTCTTATCAGTAAAATGAAATGATAAAAATGCTTTTTTTCAACAAAGACACCAAGAACACACAATGTGTAAAGGACAGTTTTTTCAATAAATGACATCGGGAGAACAGAATATCCACCTGCAGCAGAATGAAACTAGATCCTTATAAAAATCAACCCAAAGTGGATTGAATACTTCACACTAGGACCCCAAAGTATAAGATTACTTAGAGGAAAATCTCCCGGACAATGGTCTGGCCAGTGACTTTTTGGATATGGCACCAAAAACACAAGCAATAAAAGCAAAAATAAACAAAAGGGATAATATTAAACCAAAAAGCTGCACAACAAAGGAAACAATCAACAGAGTGAAAAGACAACCTGCAGAAAAAGAGAAAATATTAGTAAACTAGGTATCTGATAAGGGGTTAATATCCAAAATATATAAGGAACTCAAATAGCTAAATAGCAAAAAAGACAACCTGATTTTTAAAATGACAAAGTACAATTATATATCAGCTAAAAACGTTTTAAAGGGAGTAAAGGACTTGAATAGACATTTCTCAAAAGAAGTCATACAAATGGCCAACAGGTATAGGAAAAAGTGCTCAGCATAACTAATCATCAGGGAAATGCAAATCAAAATCTTGATATAACATTACCTCATACTTTTAAGAATGTTATTATTTAAAAAAGAAAAAGGATAACAAGAATGTGGAGAATAGGAATCCCTGTCACACAGCTGGTGTGCACGTAAATTAGTACAGCCATCATGAAAAACAATATGGAGGTTTCTCAAATGGTTAAAACTACTTTGCAATTGTGCTTAAATTAAGGATCTTGAAACATAGAGATTATTCTGGGTTATTTTTTGGCATCCAATGTAATCACAAGGGTTATGAGAGGCAGACAGGAGGATCAAAGTATGATGTCAGAAACCAAAGTTGGAGTGATGTACTTTAAGATGAAGGAAGGAGCTATAAAGTATGGAATGCCGGGGATTCCAGAAACTGAAAATAGCAGGAAGACTCTAGAAGGAATGCAACTCTGATTTTAGACTTCTGATCTCCAGAACTAAAAAAGAATGCATTTGCATTGTTTTAAAACAATAATTTTGTAGTCCTTTGTCACTGAAGCAACGGAAAACTAATAAAATAGCCTCTCAGGTGGGGAAAAATGCTAAAAATAGAATTACCATATGATCCAGAAATTTGGTGACTGGGTATGCACCCAAAATTATTTGCAGTGGCAAAGATACAGGATCCACCCAAGTGTTCATCAGTGAATGACTGAATAAAGAAAGTGTGGTATATGTATTTACCACACTTTCTTTATTCAGTCATTCCATATATATGCAATGGAATCCTATACAGCCTTAGAAAAGCAAGAAACCCTGCCGGGAGGATACTATGTTAAGTAAAATAAGTCAGGTAGGGAAAGACAACTGCATGATCGCACTTTTTGAGGAATCCACAAAACTTGACCTCACAGAAGTAGAGAGTAGGATGGTGGTTGCCAGGGACTGGGGCGGTTGGAGGGTGGAGTGAGGAGATATTGGGCAAAGGATACAGAAGTTTAGCTGGACGGGAGGAAAAGATTCAAGAGATCGGCCGTGCATCAGGGTGACTGTCATTAATAATATATTGCATTCTTGAAAAAATATGAAGAGAATGAATGTAAACCATTCTCACCACAAAAATTATAACTATGTGAAGTGGTGTGTGCACTGCTTATCTAGATTCAGTCATTCCACAATGTATACACATTGCAAAGGATCTTGCTAAATACATACCATTGTGTCTGTCCATTGAGAAGAGCACATGTTTAGGAAGTGCTTCTTTGTTAGGTTATTGGGAAGGTTACATGAGACAGAGCACATAGAAGATTATCATGCTGGGCACAGTGGCTCACTCCTGTCATCCCAGTACTTTGAGAGGCGGAGGCAAGAGAATCCCCCGAGCCCAGGGGTTCGAGACCAGACTGGGCAACTTGTTGAGACTTCATCTCTACAATAATTTTTTTAAAAAAATTAGTTGGGCATGGTGGCACACACCTGTAGTTTTAGCTACTTGGAAGGCTGAGGTGGAAGGATCACCTGAGCCCAGGAGGTCAAGGCTGCGATGGCCCTGAGCATGCTACTGTACTACAACCTGGACAACAGAGTAAGATTCCTACTCAAAAAAAAAAGGATGATCAGAACACAATGCCTTCCACATACTATTTCATTACTAAAGGCCAGCCCTAATGTTCCAAAAAGAAAAGAAAAGCCAACCAGGAAGCCACTGGTAGGGTGAGTTAAAACTAGAGAGAGCAGGTGCCGGGTTTGCTATTAGGAGGCTGAGGCAGCTTAGGGCCGATGTACTGAGCCCCCACTAGAGCACTGGAGGAAGACACGGAACGCAGGCAGCAGATGAGGAGGCATCCCGAAGGCCCGCTCCAAGGACTTGAGAGCACTTGAGAGAGGTGGGCAGGGAAAGGAGTCTATGTTAGCCCCAGAATTTTTGAGTCAGAGTCAGCAACGCTTTGATGCTGTCATTAAATAGAAGCCAAGTCTGCCAGTTCCTTGGAAGGCAAAGGCAGGAGGACTGCCACGAGGCCACCGTGATCTGGCCGCTGCATGACAGCCTGAGCAACAGAGTGAGACTCCGACTCAAAATAATAATAATAATAACAATAAATGAAAATAAAATAAACAAAAAGAAAAGATAGGCCAGGCACAGTGACTCACACCTGCAATTCCACAACTTTGGGAGGCAGAGGCAAGACGATTGCTTGGGCCCACTGGTTGGAGACCAACCTGGGCAACTTGTTAAGACCTTGCCTCTACAATAAGTCAAGAAAAATTAGCCAGGTGTGGTGGCACATGCCTGTAGTACCACCTACTTGGAAGGCTGAAGTGCAAGGAACACTTGAGCCCAGCAGGTGAGACTGCAGCAGCCATGAGCATGTCACTACACTGCAGCCTAGGCAACAGAGTGCAGAGACTCCGATTAAAAAAAAAAACCACAAGTTTGTAAGTTTTCCTTACATTGAGTTTAGCTGAGTGTGAATGGAAAACCGAAATGAACTCAGAAAGAATCGTCCTTTCCTTACTTTTTTTAATTATAAAAAGAAAATAAGTGACAACTATAAAACCAAAAATCAAGACACTTGGGTAGTTGAATAAATAGTTGAAATATCTTGAAATGTCTATGTCTGGAACACTTGTTAAATAGGTAACAAGTATCATGCTGGTTCTCTGTTACTTGTAATTGAACTAATAGAAACCAGTATACTTTATATATTTCAGTGCTATTCTGAATACAATATTGATTCACATTTAAACACATTAATATAAGTAATGCACAATTTTTTTCATAGTTTTAAGAGCTGACTATAATATAAATGATTAGGCCTAGCAGAACACCTTTCCTCTTAAAGCTGCAGTGCTCTTTTAAAAAATTGCATTCATCATTCTACACAACTAGCTCTTTCAAAAGAGTAATTAAGATTTTTGCATATATACATTATGATTTGTAAAAGGGCAAATCTGTATAGACAGAAATAATCTGTTCAAGGAATTAAAATAAACATAATTTGTATACATAAATACTTGTATTTGTTGTGGGTGTCGGCTGAGAGACATGATAGCCACATTCAATTTTCAAAGCAGGATGATAACCAAAACAGAAAGAAACATCAGTGCCTCAAAGTCAAGTTTCCTCAAAGTCAAGTCGTATTTCTCAAGACATATTCACAATATAAGCTACACAGAAAACATTGCTAAATATCACTCTCCACTCAAATAATACTTCAGCAAATAGCTAAGAGTATGTTTCACTTCATGTTATCTTTAAATGAACATACATAGTACTAACAAATAAAACTTTGTTCTCTTCAAAAATAATGCAAAATGGAACACCAGCAAGTTTTTTCCATGGATAAAAATCACGAAATATTTAACTATCCTTAGTGGCAAAAATCACATACTAATCCGGCAGATTGGTCTAAGAGGTTTTATTTGATTTCTGACTTAAAGGTTATGAGATGCCATGAATGGGCATATCTTTTCTTCTTCTAAGTTTCATCCACCATCACCCCGTTCACAGAGTTTGTAAATACCGTCACTTAGAATTCTATCTTGATCTATGGTTGCCCAGAGTTTTATTTTTATGACAAATGAAAGTAAAACAGAAATAAATACAGTTCTCTCTGAGACTAGTTTTAAATTTAAACAGAGTCAATGAAACGAAGTTTGATAAGACAGAACTCCAAAATAATCTGCCTCATGGTCTTTCCGTATGAAGAAAATTGAAATAAAATAAAATGTAAATATGAGTTAGGAGATGTGACTTCCACAAAACGAGTGTTGACAAGACTAGCTCTATATTTGTTCCAGGCACTCTAAAAGTAGCGTTCTGTGAGCATAAAAATAATCTAATTGGGTTTAGTGCCTTGAAATATTTCCTTTATTGCAAATCAGTACTCGGATGAAGAAGAAGATGAAACCACACTGGCATGACCCTAAATACTTGGGATGTTTGAGCAAGGTGGGGAACAAAGGGTTTGTTTCTCTAACTGAAGAATGATTAGGCTTTTTTCTGTTTCCCCATTAGCCGCTCTCTATCTTTCTCCAGCCCCTCTCCCTTCCTACTCAAGGATCTGAGCGTCTCTATCACTAAACTTGCAACATATTCCTTGCTGGCTTCAAAGCGGTACTCACATTCATAGATAAAGAGCTTCGCGCACTGTCTGAGCTAGGCCCGCCACGGTAAACTCTGAAACGATGACATGAACCCATGATAAATATCCTGAAACAAGAAGCTATTTTTCAGGGGAGGCCACTACCCCATAAGCAAACCTTTGTTGCTCTATCTGTGGACTCAAAGATCTGTCCTCCCATCGAAAGGGCCCCGAGTCGACAGGCCGGCTACCCCGAGTCGCTGACACCATGGGCCAGAACAAAGAATCTGTCCCAGGCTTGATCTCCTCAGCCCAGTGCATGCCAAGTTCAGCTCGGCGATCTATCAAAGTGCTGGAATGCACAGCAAATAAATACCCGCATTCTGCCAAGGGAGAGGAGAAGCGGGGTCACAGACTACTGTTCACGGGACAAAGCAAATCCTCCCACATCAAAAGAGCACCAGCTGCCTTCATCCAGGTCTGCACTGTATAATGGGTAGATTTTCAGCAAGTGCTCAAAAGACAAATGGTGCTTTTATCTCACAACCCCCCCTCCTCGCAGCGAGAGTTTATGTTAAAGCCACTTAACTGTCTGGACTGCAGCCTGGTGGATTACCTGTGTGTGGGGGGCTCGAGTACATTACCTGGTCACATGACGGGGGAGATGGGGAGGATGAGCGTTTTGTGAAATGGTTTTTACTTTGAAGAGATCTCCAGCAATTTCTGAGGCCTCACAAAGACCTCTCTACATGCCGGGCCCCCACCAGGAGAGAGGATTAAAGGGGAACAATGCGTCACGTTGAGAGAGGTTGTCTTGTGTTTCTAGTTATTTGCTCAGTTTTGGCTTATTAAGTTGCAAGCTTTAAAATCGGCCTCTCCTTATTAGGAAAGGTGTGGAATCGTGAATAAAAACCGCATCTCCCGGAGGGTCTGCCCAAGTTAGCCCACAGAATTAAGATAAGGCTTCATCAGGGAAAGGGGGACCATCCTCTTTTGAACTGAAAGGCCCTAAAAGCCACTTCCTGGAGATCAGCATTTGGAGGACAGAGGACAGGAATCTTAACCTTAACCAAGTTGGACTCAAATGCCTGAAGTGATTAACGGGTCAAACTCGCACGAGGTTGAAGGCTTTTTGTTCCTGAAATGCATTTTGATTCTGAGAGGGACTCTTTCCCCGAGGGACCGTTGGCTTCAGCTACTGCAGTGTGCTTTCCTCTTTGCAATCCCAGCCTCCACAGAGGGCAGATGGCGGGAGTGATGAAAGGACAGGATGTCAGAGAATTTAACTTGCAGTCTCAGTTCCACCACCCACCCTGCATTACAGGCTAAGTCTTGTTCTTAAAGCTACCTCGGGTCAAAAGTTAACAGTGGACACCTTTGTGCCTGCCACTGTGTTTGTATTTTTCAGGACCGAACAAGACACGTGCGTGCACAGCTGACTTGGAGAAGAAATCCGAAATATTATAGTGAACTCATCTTCCGATGAATGTTGGAGTGCATCTCACCAATATAGAGTGTAAATTTGATCTAAAATGTTGCTCTCTATTCTATTCCCAGTTTCCATCTCTTTAGCAAAGAAATCACTGGACTGTTAACTACATATTAGAAAAGTTGATTTCTTAGAAGTTTCTGTTCTGAATACCAATCATTTGATTCAGAAGTTCTCAATTTAACACTTTTTGATTGAGACCAAAAGTATACATTTGGCCAGGTCAGTATGCATGTGAAGAATTTAAATTTAAAAATCAGGTCTCGATTTTAAACAAAGGCTGATGAGTTATTGACTAATGCAAAATATGTAGATTTTGTAAACTGATAAAAGCTCTAATTGAAGAAAAATCAGTGTGAAAAAAATATTTTAAAACGCATACTTTTAAAAAGGCAAACTAGGCCAGGTGTGGTAGCTCATGCCTGTAATCCCAGCACTTTGGGAGGCTGAGAAGGGAGAACTGCTTGAAAACAAGAGTTAGAGACCAGCCTGGACAACACAGTGAGATCTGATTTCCAAAAAAAAAAATTTAGCCAGACATATTGGCACATAACTGTAGTTTCAGTTACTTGGGAGGCTGAGAGGGAAGGATCGCCTGAGTCCATGAGGTAGAGACTTGGGTGACCGTGATCCTGCCACTGCACTCAAGCCTGGGAGACAGGTCAACATAGGGAGACTTCGATCCCCAAAAAAGGGAAAATTAGGGGGTGCCTATTCATGTTACAAAAGGTTTATTTACTTTAACAAAGAACCACAGCTTTGGTCACAAAATATATTTATTTTTTACCAAAACTTTATTGAGATATAATTTACATACCATGAAGTTCAGTCATTCACATGCACAATTTAATGGGTTCTAATATATTTACAAAGTTTCGCAACCATAATCTCATCTTAGAACATTTTTATTGTCCTAAAAGGAAATGTTGTACCTAATTGCAGTCACTCTTCTTTCTTCCTGACTCCGGCCTTTGGCAACAGCTATTAACTTTCTGTCTCCAAGGATGTGCATATTTCTGGGCACTTCACGTAAATGGGTTCACACAATCTGTAGACTTTTTAAACTGACTTCTTTCACTTCGCATAATGTCTTTGGGCTTCATTCACGCTGCAGCATGCATCAGTGTCTCATTCTTTTAAAGGTACCCAATGGTATTCCATTGCTTAGATATGCCATATCTGTGTATCCACTCTCCAGTTGATGAACATTTTAGTCATGAGAGACATGCAAACAAAACCACGAGATAACCCGTCATATCCACCACATGACTGCATTTTAAAAAGCAGACAATAGCAAGTGTTGGGAAGATGTGGAGAAATTAGAACCTTTATGCTTTGCTAGCAGGGATGTACCACTGTGTAGTCACTGTGTAAGAAGAGCTCAGCAGTTCTTCAAAATGCTAACTGCCGAGTTGCAACATCACGCATACTAGCCAAGTCTTACTTTACATATCATTTTCACGAACATTCCATCACATAAAGTGTGATATGTCTAAATTCTATGCAAATTATCAACATCCCACATGACAGGATACATTTCAGGGAAGCTTTGGAGAAGTGTATTGACTGCCTGGCATAGGTTATCAGTGTCCTGAGAAAATGGCTTTTTCTCCGGTTTTTCTTTTGATTTTAAACATCAGCTGGGAAGCATTACTAGAATACAATTTATATTTTCTGAAAAAGTTCTCATCAGCCGTTACTAAGTAGAATGACTTTATTAAATATGACGATAAAAATAAGCATATTGTTATGATGATTAGTTTGGTGAGAGAGTACTTTGGCTTTGATATATTAACAATAACTAAAATCTTCATTTTCAGAGCATTCCCCACCTCTTCATTCGAGTGCCCTAGTAAGTCACCAAGTCAGCAAGCTCCGAAGACATCAAAGCTGTCTGAAAGGTGTTCCATCTCTTTGCTCATTTTCACTTGGTGTCTCACAGCCATGACTCTCTCTGCCATTTGTGTGTCACTTGAGGCAGGTTGCACACCTTTTAAAGATCGTCGCTCCAATGACTGCTTTCCTCTTATTTCTACCTTTAGGGTCAGGGTGTTTCCAAGTAAGGAAGAAAAAGAAAGAGAAATAATTGTGTGTGGGAAGACATAAACAGGCCTGTTTTGCTAGGATGATCAGAGAAATAAGGTTAGGAGCTACTTCCACACACAAGGAGGGAATGAAGGACTAAGTGTCATTATTCCTTTCCAGCTAAGATTTGAGCTATTCCTAATCAGATCAGTCAGTCCCCAGGGCTTTCTATTTTTAGTGAAGCACGATTTTACAAGACGATCTTAGGGACTTGGACTATAGCACTTAACAAACACTCCCGGCTAGAAAAATGGCAGATAGTTTTTGGCTGTGTCATTTACTCCTTGTTTCCTCTGTGTGCCTAGCCTAGTGCCAGGTACAAAGCAGTTTCCCAACGAATGTCTTAAAACTCCATGGACAGGAAAGTGAGAAGGAGAGTAGACGCTGGAGACAGGAACACATTCCGATTAAAGTTGAAGAGTGAAGCGATGATGTTTGAGTTTCAGAAAGAATTCTCTAGTCTCAGTGTTGAGGATGGGTAAGAGAAGAGCCTCCTCAGAACTAAACCACAGGAATGAAGACGAAAGGTGGCATTCCAGGGACATGAACGAGGCTGATCTGTGAAGCTAAGAGACTTGTGGAGTGTAGAAGGGAACAGCAAGGGACGTGCCAGAGGTGACAGGCTTAGCTGGGGACCCCTTTCACCATGGACAGGAGCCTTCTTAGGGTAGGGTTGAGCAAAGAGAGGCTAGGCCAGGCTGTCATGGAGGTTCCTGTGTCTGGGCGATGTCCAGTGATGTCCCAGCAGGCAGTGGACTGACTATGCATAGATTTCAAGAAGCAATATGGCCTGACCACATATACTGGGGTGCCATCATCATAGAAGTGGCAGTTTATGCTTCCAGAGAGGATGAGTTTCCAAGAAAGGGCCATAGGACGAGAGAAGCACTCAGAATGGAGCTTTAGGGAACAAGAAAATGTCAGATGCAGATAAAATCCCTCATCATCACCAGAGGGACTGGCTCATTCAGAGAATCTGTCATTATTAATGAAGTTTTAGCCACTGCTCTTATGGGTTGAACTGTGTCCCCTTCCAAATTCTATGTTGAAGTCCTAATCCAGCACCTTAGAATGGGATCTTATTTGGAAACAGGATCATTAGATCTAACCAGTCAAGATGACACCATATGGGAGGAGGGCAGCCCCTGATCCAACATGGCAAGTGTCCTTGTAGAAAGAATGCCAGATGAAGAAACACACACAGGGAGAAATGCTACGTGAAGACGGGAGCTCTGCTACCACAAGCCCTGGAATAACGGGAAGCCAGGAGAGAGGCCGAGACCAGGTCCTTCCCTAGCACCTGCAGAGAATTTTCAATTCCCTGCGGACACCTTCATCTTGACCTTCTAACAAAGCCTCCTCCCCGTGCCATGCAGAGTAACTGAGGCTTCTCTGTGTTATAATCTAACCTTCAGCCATACACACTCTCCTACCTCCTGGCATTTTTCCTTGATCTTTGCTCCCTGATTCTGAGTTTCCCAGATGGGAAAGTCACTCCTGGGTGTACCTGCCTCCCCACGCCCACACCCTCAGTGTCTAGCAACTCAAATTACCCCAGCAACTCTTGGGCACTTCAAAATACCTAGTCTTTCCATTACACAGATCTTAAGTTTCTGCGTTTCAGTTCTGCTTGCAATGAGCCGGGTAATGGCATTATCCTCAATATCCTCAAGATAAAATAAGGTGGTTAGGTTGTAAGATCATTTCCAGCTCAAAGCACTCAAAAATTCAACTGCTCTAAAAGCAACTGAATTGAAAATAATTCGGTGATGAGGTTGTGAGAAAAAAGAACTCAGACACTGCTGGTAGGAATGGAAGCCAGTTCAGCCCCCGTGAAAAGCAGCTTTGAGATTTCTCAAAGAACTAAAAACAGACTGACCACTCCACCCAGCCATCCCACTACTGGGTGTATACCCAAAGAGCATGCATCTTTCTATCCAAAAGACATCTGCACTCGTATGTTTATCACGGTGCTACTCACAATAGCAAAATTGTGGAGCCAACCAGGTGTCCATCAACAGTTGACTGGATAGAGAAAATATGGTCCACAGACACAATGGAATTCTACCCAGCCACAAAAAAAGAAGAAATCGTGTCCTTTGAAGCAACACGTGTGCAGTTGGAGGCCATCATTCTAAGTGACTTATCACAGAAACAGAAAAATGAATGTTACATGGTCTGACTCCTAAGGGTGAGCTAAACGCTGAATACACGTGGGAACGAGGAAGGGAACAACAGACACTGGGAACTCCAGAACTGGGGAGTGGGGG
>CAUYQG010021039.1:0-15324 GCA_963574415.1 Tarsius wallacei
ATACTGGGATCTGCAGATAGATTTTGAATCACAGTTCCCCCTTCAATTAAATCTCAAAACTGAAAAATTACAACCCCCAACCCACAGTTCAGATTCAGAATTGAACAAAACCAGAGGATCCACATAAGGAAGAATAGGAGACAGAGCAAACAGAAGTAAAAGCAGCACCGCCATCCCTGAACAACAGAATTAAAGAAGGGGAGATGGGGAAAGGTGGGAGGGAGGAAACTCAACACAAATGAAGAAAAATCAAAAAAAGACTACAGGTCTCACACAGATCCCTGGTAGGTCAGACACTGAGAAAACAGACTTCAGAACACAAACAATGAAAAGTACCCAGAATGACTGGTCTCAAACCACAAACTCAGATATCAAGATATTAATAGAGAGAACAGAAAAAATTGAGGAGAGACAAGAAAAGAATAGGAAGAAATTGATAACTGAGATAACACCAGTAAAGAATACTGTGAGTGAAATAAATAACAAACTGATAAGCATGGGAAGCAGAATTAGCCAAGCAGAAGAAGGAATCTCAGAACTTGAGAACCAAAATATAGAACTAACACAAACTGTCAAAAAACATAGAAAAGAAGCTTAAAAAGAGAACAAAACCTTCATAATAATGAGTGATTATTTCAAGAGGCTGAACCTAAGAGTAATTGGAATTCCTGAGGCAGAAAGAGAGATAGAGATCACCCTGGAACAAACATTCTGTGAAATTATTCAATAAAACTTCCCTCATCTTTACAGTGCTGTGACCATTCAAACACAAAAGATTCAGAGAACCACTACAAGACAACAAATGAGAAGACCAACTCCTACACACACAGTAATTCACCTAAACAAAGTAAGTATGAAAGAAAAAGTCCTAAAGGCAGCAAGATAAAAAGGTCAGACTACCTACCTGGGAAGACCAATATGAATAGCAGCAGATTTATCTACAGAAACACTTCGGGCTAGGAGAGCTTGAAACCAAATCTTCAAATTTCTCAAAGGTAAACAATTTCAACCAAGAATAACCTACTCAGCTAAGCTAAACTTCATCAGTGAGGGAGAATTAAAATCTTTCCCAGACATAAAATCCTAGGAACTTATGCTGCTTCTAGACCAGCTCTACAAGAAGCACCTAAGAAAGTGTTAAACACAGAAGAAAGGGAAAAAAAGAACAACAATGTTCTTCACACGAGTGCAGGAAAAAGATTGAAAACACACATGAATCAACCCAAAAATCTAAAGAAAGACAGAAAAGCAAAAGGAACAACAACTCTGTAAGAACCTCATGATAGGAATAAACTCTCACATTTCAATAATTAGCCTGAATGTGAATGGACTAAATGTACCACTGAAAAGACATAGAATGGCAAAATGGATAAAATATCATGAGACAACAATGTATAGTCTCCAAGAGACTCATCTCTCCAAAAAGGAAACTCACAGAAGTTCTCACAGATGACTGACAGAGGATGGGAAACAAAATTTCAGGTGAACAGAACACAAAAGAAGGCAGGAGTTGTAATCTTAATACCTTTTAAGCTATCAAAAAATTTAAAAGGTACAGAAGGTCACTATATAATGATTAAAGGTTCAGTTCATCAACAAGAAATATCCATCCTAAACATATATATATCCAACATGAAAGCACCAACTTTCATAAAGCAGTTTCCAGGCAAACTTAAAAAAGATATAGACTCTAACACTATCATAGCTGGGGACTTTAATACCCCACTCACAACCCTAGACAGATCATTGAGACAAAAAAATCAGCAAGGAGATCCAGAACCTCAGTGTGGCTCTTGACCAATGGACTTCATTGATAACCTACAGAACACTCCACCCAATGACCACAGAATATACATTCTACTCATCACCACAAGGAACGTACTCTGAAATCAACCCCATCCTTGGCCATAAATCAAGCATAAACAGATTTCATAACATTGAAATTCTGCTATGTACCTTCTCAGACCACAGTAGAATAAAAATAAATATCAACACCAACAAAGTTCTCCCAAAACTCACAAAGACATGGACACTAAAGAGCATAATGCTAAGCAATTCCTGGGTTAACATGGAAATCAAAACAGAGATTAAAAGATAACTGGAAACAAATAAACATGAAGAAACATCTTACCAAAACCTCTGGGATGCCATGAAAACAGCAGTAAGAGGGGAATTCATATCTCTACAAACACACATGAAGAAAATGGAAAGATCACAAGTTAACAGTCTAACGAAACACCTAAGGAAACTGGATAAGCAGGACCACCAAAACCCTAACTTCAGCAGAAGAATACAGATCACCATATGAAATCCCAAATCTGGGACATAGAAGACAAAAAGATAATACAAAAAAATCAGTGAAACCAAAAGCCAGTTCTTTGAAAGGATAAACAAGAGACTGATCAAGAAAAAGAGAGAAAAAACCCAAATAAACTCAATCAGAAACACAAAAGATGACATCACAACTGACCCTGAAGAAATACAAAAGATTATCAGAGACTATTATGTAAACTTGTATGGAAACAAACTTGAAAACCTAAAGGAAATGGAGGCCTTTCTGACATCACACAACCTCCCCAGGGTGAAACAAGAAGAAATTGAGACCCTAAATAGACCAATAACCATCCAGAAAGTTGACTATGTCATAAGAAAACTACCTGCAAATAAAAGCCCTGGACAAGATGGATTTCCAGCAGAATTCTACAAAACATACAAGGAGGAACTGATACTAATCCTATTCCAGGCAATTGAGAAAGATGGAACTCTCCCCAAATAATTTTGTGAAGTTTACATCACAATGATACCCAAGCCAGGTAAAGATCCAACAAAGAAAGATAACTACAGGTCAATATCCTTGATGAACACAGATGCTAAAATTCTCAACAAGATCCTAGCAAATCGAATCCAAAAACACATATCAAAAATCATCCACCACAACCAAGTAGGCTTCATCCTTGGGATACAAGACTGGTTCAACATTCGTAAGACCATAAACATAATTAAATATATCAACTGATGTAAAAACAAAAACATGATTATATCATTAGATGCAGAAAAAGCTTTTGATAAAATCCAGCATCCTTCTTGCAAAAAACCCTCGAACATCTAGGCATAGATGGAACATACCTCAAAATGGTAAAAGCCATCTACGAGAAACCCACAACCAGCATACTGCTAAACTGATGAAAATTGGAACCATTTCCCCTGAAAACTGGAACAAGACAAGGATACCCACTCTCATCCCTCCTGTTCAACTTAGTTTTAGAATTTCTAGCTAGAGCAATCAGAGAAGAGAAGACAATCAGGGGTTCCCAAATAGGAAAAGAGAACATCAAGTTATCCCTCTTTGGAGATGACATGATTCTATACCTCAAAAACCCAAGAGAATTTGTCAAAAACCTCCTTGCACTAATGAAGGATTTTGACAAAGTCTCAGGGTATAAAATAAATTTGCAAAAGACAATCGCATTTCTATACACTGATAATAAACAAACAGAAACCCAAATTAAAAAGCATAATTCCATTAATAGCCACAAAAAAATGAAATACCTTGGCATCTTCCTAACCAGAGATGTAAAAGACCTTTACAATGAAAACTACAAAACACTGCTCAAAGAAATCAAAGATGAGACAGACAAGTGGCAAAATATTCCATGCTCATGGATTGGAAGAATCAACATTAAGGTGTCCATTCTACCCCAGGCAATCTATAGATTTAACGCAATGCCCATCAAATTGCCAGCAACATTCTTCTGAGACCTAGAAACAACAATCCAGGAATTCATATGGAAACATAAACAACCACGAATAGCCAAAAACAATCCTCAGCAAAAAAAAAAAAAAAAGAAAAGAAAAGCAGGAGGTATCACACTCCCAGACTTTAAACTTTATTATAAAACTACAATAATCAAATCAGCCTGGTATTGGGACAAAAACTGGCATATAGACCAATGGAATAGAACTGAGATTCCAGAAACAAAACCTCAATTTCTCAACCAATTCATCTTTGAGGAAGCCTCCTCCACCAATCACTGGGGAGAGGAGAACCTATTCAGTAAATGGTACTGGGAAAGCTGGCTGATCACGTGCAGAAGATTGAAACAGGACCCCTACCTATCCCCATACACAAAAATCAACTGTAAATGAATCAGAGCCCTAAATGTAAAACCTCAAACTATAAGAACCTTAGAAAATGCAGGAGACATTCTTATAGAAATTAGAACTGGAAACCAATTCTTCATCAAAACCCCAAGTGCCCATGCCATAAAAGCTAAGATAGGTAAGTAGAACCTTATCAAACGGACAAGCATCTGCAAAGTCAAAGAAACCATCAAGAGAGCAGGGAGACAGTCCACAGACCAGGAGAAAAATATTTGCCAACTCTACATCTGACAAAGGTCTAACATCTAGGATCTACAAGGAACTCAAAACATGCTGAAAAGAAAAACACAAACAGCCCCATTACAAAGTGGGCAAAAGATATGAATAGACAGTTCTTGCAAAAAGACATATGAGAAGTTGACAGATACATGAAAAACTGTTCAGCCTCATTAGTCATCAAAGAAATGCAAATTAAAACTACACTGAGATACCACCTAACTCCAGTCAGAATGGCCATCATCGATAACAAAAAATAACAGATGCTGGAGAGGATGTGGCAAAAAGGAACACTTCTACACTGTTTGTGGAAGTGCAAACTAGTACAGCCTCTGTGGACTACAGTGTGGCAATTCCTAAAAGTTCTAAAAATCGACCTTCCATATGATCCTACAATCCCCCTACCGGGAATATAACTGGAAGAACTCAAATTGCTCTTTAAAAAAGACACCTGCACGTGTATGTTTATCACAGCATTGTTCATAATAGCAAGAACATGGAACCAGCTGTGCTGTCCATCAAAAGAGGACTGGATTTTTAAAAAGTGGTACATATACACAATGAAATATTACGCAGTCATAAAGAAGAACAAAATCATGAACTTCGCAGCAACCTGGATGGACTTAGAGTCTATAATACTGAGTGATCTTTCACAGAAACAAAGAACTGAGTATCACATGTTCTCACTCATAAGTGGAACTTGAACTATCGTAATACCATAAGAAAAGGAATGACAGTAGTGGGAAACTGCGGGGGTGTAGGGAGTGGGGAGGTGGGATTGGCAGTAGTGGGAAACTGCCTGGGGAAGGGTGGGCACACCACATCAACACAATGCACAATGAATAATTGTATACCTAACCCTGATTTGCACCCCACGATTTTAAAATTAAAATTAAAACAACAACAAAAAAAGAAAAGACATAAAAACTACGATGACGTACTACCTGTAAGAGTTTGCCCTCTAAACTTTCACTGATAAATCAACTCACAAAAGACATTAGTTGAAGAAAAGACATACACAATTTATTAATGTGTACATGGGGGGCTTGCAGAATGTAGACTCCAAAGATACAAGAGAAATTCTCCATTTTTGTGCTTGGGTTTAACAAAGTAGGACAGCCACGTAGAGATATGACTGAACTAAAAAAGTATGACCTAATGCTAACAGACTGAGTGAGGAAACTCAGACATGCCTATGTGTCTAGATTCCTCGTGGCCTCTCTGTGCAGCATTCTTTCCTCCTGCGTATGAGGCAAGATCCTTTGTGGAATAGGAGTTTTGTGACCTACAGCCAACCAAGGTAAATCACATAATTTCTTTATGGCTAGTTTTTACATGGAAAGGTGGAAGGAAAGTTAGGGTGATAATTTTTAAGTTTTATGGCTGGCTTTGGGGAAAGAGGGTTCTGGTGTCTCTGTCCCATGCTGGGAAGAGGGGTTTTAGTTTTTATGGCTAACCTCAAGGGAGAATGAGTCTGGCAGAGAGAAGGGCAGGAGAAGTTTAGAGAAAAACATTTGCTTCTGCTTCCGATGCCTTTATTTGGGGATATCATTTTCAGAGTCCCAATACATCTCACCTATTCAGGTGGTTACTGTAAGAAATACCTCAGAATAACATGTTGGAAAGGATGTGGAAAAATTGGAACCTTTGTGCATGTTTTTTGGTAATGTAAAATGGTATCGCTATTGTGGAAAACAATATAGATGGTTCTCAATGAATTAAAAACAGAATTACTGTGTTATCTAGCTATCCT
This sequence comes from Tarsius wallacei, assembly GCA_963574415.1. Classification (NCBI taxonomy): domain Eukaryota; kingdom Metazoa; phylum Chordata; class Mammalia; order Primates; family Tarsiidae; genus Tarsius; species Tarsius wallacei. Next base: position 6,131 of record CAUYQG010021039.1, read on the forward strand.
ATTTTCTGTACATATGTTCAAAATAATTGAAAGTAGAATCTTGAAGAGATATTTGTACACTCACATTTATAACAGCATTGTTCATTATAGCTATAACATGCAAGTAATCTTAGTGCCCATAGATGGATAAGCAAAAAGTGGTATATATATATATATATATATATATACCACTTTTATAATACACACACACACACAATGGAATATCATTCAGTCAATTAAAATTCTTAACAATACTTCAACATGGATGAACCACAAAGACATGTACTAATTGAAGTAAACTAGCCACAAAAAGACAAAAGGTGTTTGATTATATTTATATGGGTACTTAAAATAGTCAAAATTATAGAGACAGAAAGTAGAATGGTGGTTGGAGGCTGCAGGAAAGGGGAAATTGAGAGTTATTTAATGGGTATAGACTTTCAGTTTTATAAGATTAAAATGTGTTATGGAAGTGGATAGTGGTGATGGTTACACAAAATTATGACTATGTAACACCAGTGAACTCTATACCTAAAAAAAGTTTAAGATGGTAAATTCTATATTATGTGTATTTTACCACAATAAAATATCAAAAAAATCATCCCAAGCGTCAACATAGGCATAAAGTGTGGTAAAAATATCTGTGCTTTATTCAAACACTGATAAGTTTGCTCTACAGATTACCCTTTTGAAACCATTGTTATAGGAATTTTGAAAAGAGATGTTAGGTCTAACTATCTAAAGGGGTGAGGAGATGTATGTGAGAATAATTCAAGTAAAATTAATATAAAAAAGAGGAAAATGTGATTAATAAAAATGAAAAAAAAATACACTGAGTTGTCTCATGCACTCAATGGTGTAATTAAGTCAGCAAGTCTTCTTGACTTAGGGGACTTATATGAAATATGAGAATTAGGTCAATGGATGCACATGCAGTCAAGTGGACATATCGCATAGTCAAGACTCCATTATGGAAGGTTTATGTGGTAGTATCACTATTTGAGAACTTGACTCCATGGTAATTTAGAAGCATTTTAGTCATAATGATTTATGTTGAAAAATAAGTACAGAAAAGTTAAAATTACAAATTCTGGATTGCCTGATTACCTAGAATCAAATTTTAGCTCTCTCATTCATTTGCTATTTTTCATGAGTCATTTAATTTTTCTATGCTGTTGTTTTCTTTTTTTAAATTTTTTTGTTTTAAAGATGTGGAGTACAATTCAGTGCTAGGTAAACAAATGTTCATTATGCAGGTACTCTTGTTGATGCTGTTTTCTTACTTATAAATGGGATTAATAAAAATATCTACCCTTCTGGGCCAGACACAGTGGCTCACACCTGTAATCCCAACATTTTGAGAAGCCAACGCAGAAGGATCCTGGAGCTCAGGGGTTCGGAGTTACAGTGAATTATGACCACACCACTGTACCCTCGCCTGTGTGACAAAGGGAGACCCCATCTAAACAATATTCTTCCCTGTAGTAGGTTGAATGATGCCTGCGCAAAGCCTATGTCCATGTACAAACCTATGGAACTTATGAATGTTACCTCATTTGGCAAAAGGACCATTGCTAATGTAATTAAGTTACAGATCTTGGATTAAAGTTATCCTGGACTGTCCAGACACTTCATAAATCCGATGACAAATGTCTTTATAAGAGAAAAGCAGATTAAGAATTTAGGTAGAGAGAGTTGAGGAGAAGACCCAGCGAAGACACAGGCGGAGGTTAAAATAATGGAGCCAAAAGTCAAGGAACTTCTGAAAACACAAAAGACAAATAAGGATTACCTTCTGGAGCCTTTAAGGGAGTGTGGTTCTGCTGACTTCTTGCCTTCAGAACTGTGAAGGAATAAATTTTTGCTATTCTAAAGTACAAATTTTGTGGTCATTTATTATAGCAACAATAGATGAATATATATGTAGTCTGGCACATAAGTGATATATAATTGCTAGCTACTATCAATTATTTTTAGGATACAAGGATCATAGGGGAGCCTTATGAAAAAAAAAGGGAAATGTTTTTTACTTAAATCTATTCATACTGAATTATTTCATTCTCAGTTTCCACTTAACACCTGGTTCTGTTAAACATTTGTATTGAATGTATAATATGTCAAGTATTATGCAAAGTGCTGAAAATACAAAAGTGAATATAATAGTCCCTGCTCTCATACACTTCTGTAAATAACAGAGACAAAAACATATACTTGTTTACTGAAAATGCTATAGTTAATTTTAATAGCAGGGATAGATACAGGTAGTTTGGAGGAGAGGAGGACACTTGACTGAGCTTGAGTGGGAGAGAAGACCAGGAAGAGGGCTCCTGGAAAATATGAGGAGATGTCATATGAGCTGAGAATAATGCTTTGCCCTTGAAAAGTTAGATGACAAAAATGAGTGTCAAAAGGGCTCTTTTGAAGTGTCTATAAATAAGATTTTTTTAATAACATAGTTTTTTTCTTGGGTTCATACATTTCCATCTATTTTATTCCAAGGGTATATTTAAAGTGTTGGCTCCATTCAAAAAAAAACCTAATTGCAATTTTGGCACTAGCTGTGTGTTTTTGGCACTGTTTCTTCTTTTTAACTCCCATAGACCAAGTTCTTATGATACACCAAACATATGAATATTTACAAACTAGACTAATGGCTTTTTTGGTAGGGATTATGAATATATTAGGAGCTTAGTAGTCATTCATTCAAAAACATTTATTGAGTCCTACTATGTGCCTGACAGCATTACATCAAAATATGATGACTTCCAGGACACAAGATATTTTATTTTTCCTGGATGAGACTAGTAAATAATTAAATTATCCTGTGAATAATAATATAAGATTTTAAATAGTAAATACATTTCTAAAATTACTTATAGAACATTGTCCACACAGAAATTTGAAATTTAGTACCCTGTATTTCTTACTTTTAGTACAAGAGACTTAGGTTAGACAGATAGTAGAAAGATAAAAATGTGTTCCCACAAAATACTAAAGCTATTTTTAAGAGCTGCAGAGACAGCAACTGGATGTTTGATATATGATCAGGAGGCATTAAATAAGTTCTTTTCTGAAATACCCTCCTTATCCTGCAATTCTCTCTGAAATATTAAGTGAGAAACTGAATAAACTGAAATGTTAAATTAGCTTGAAAAGATTCATGACACTAAAATGCTGAAAATAGGGCCTATACTTATATTACTCAGGGTTCTTTAGAGAAGCAGAACCAATAGAATCTATGTAGATATGTAGAAAGAGATTTATTATGAGTAATTGCCTGAGAAGTTCCACAATCTTTTGTATGCAAATTTGTAGCCCAGGAAAGCTGGCAACTTTCCAGTCCAAGCATAAAGGCTTGAGAACCAGAGGAACCAACTGTGTTGTCCCCATTTAAATCTGAAAGCCAGAGAACCAGTAGCTCCAATGTCAGTGGGCAGGAGAAAAATAATGTCTCATTACAAAATACGGAACAAATTTGCCTTTTTTCCACCATTTAGTTCTATTGGGAGCTTCAATGTATTGGATAATACCCATCGCCATTGGTGAGGATAATCTTTTTTACTCAGTCTACTACTAATTCAAAAGCTACTTTTTTGTGGAAACATTCTCACAGACATACCCAGAAATGCTGTATTACTGGCCATCTGTACATCCCTTAGTCCAGTCAAGTTGACACATGAAATTAACCATCACAGTATTGAATAAGAAAAACACTTCCAGGAATAAAACAAAATAATAGTGCCATGTATTATCCCATGGACATGGCACCTTTCTGCAAATGCCTAAAAAAAATTCACAAAAGGAAGAATCAGCACCACTGACAAGTAAAACATTTCAGTTGGTGTATGTGAAGCAAAGATTCAGCCTAGGCAGCCTGACTCCAAAGTCCATGCTGTTGCCCATTTTTGTTATGCTGTATGTATAAACATAAATAATGAAATGCCATTTTTTGCTAGTTATGCAAAGATTGATAAAAGGACATGAAGTCTCAGTTAGACTAGAGGAATAAGTTTTAGTGATCTGTAGCACTGCACGGTGATCACAGTTTATCATAATATACTGCATACTTCAAATTGTTGAAAGAATAGATTTTTTAATGCTCTCATCACACACAATAAAGTATGTTGATTAGGTGATGGAAATGTTAATTAGCTTAATTGAATCATTCTACTATATATATATATCAAAATATCGCATCATATCTCATAAATATACACAATATTTTTCAATTAAAGCTAAATTAATTTTTAAAAAACACTTCCCAGTGTTGACATTGTAATGCATTTTTAGCAGGAATATAAGTTAATAGGAGTTTCTTAAGGTCAACTTAACAATTTATATCAAGTCCTTTTTTTTGATCACACAGGCAAGGAACATTGTAAGTACAAGGATATGTATTACAGTGTTATCAATAACAAAAATGTGATACAATATAAATATTCATCAAAATAGAATTAGTAAGATAAGTTATAATATATCCATTCAAAGAGATGCCTTGCATCTATTAAGCATGATGTAATTTATCTATATTTATTGACAAGAAACTATATGGGTATGCATAACTTATTGTTCTATGTAGTATTTTGTTCTTCATATTTTTCTTTTACAGTAGCATCATATCTATTTAATTTTTTAGTCAAAATCACTAAGAGTAAAAATTGGGTTCGCCTCAAAGAACCAGGAGCTCAGAACTCAGAAGATAATAAGTTTTCCATTTATTCATTCATTCATTCATTTAAGAAATATTTCGTGAATCACCACTATGTGCAAAACTTCTAGGTTTTGAAGCCACTGCACTGAAGAAGAAAACAATCCCCTCATGAAACTTTCCTTGGCAGACATAGTCAAATGGCATCTGAATGACAACTTGAAATAGGTGGTTCTTTAGGTAGAGTGCATTTATTTTTAGTGATTAGGCAAAAAAGATCTTTGAGGGTTTTTTTCCTATCTCCGGGAGTCTCCGAAACTATAATTTAAAGAAAGACACAATTTAAAGAATTACATGCTCTTTTTTGCTCTTTGAACTACCTGGAGTAATTTATTGTCAGGAAAATAAACTGAGCTATGGTTTAACTATGGAATTACAGCTTAAAATGTATTTTTAAGATGATCAGATTGACAACTAATTAACCCACTTAAATGATACATATGTAACTATGAGTATGTAAATACATGCATGTCTAGGATATTCTAGACATTTCCAAGATGAGCCAGAAGGAGAAAATTGCTAGGTAATAAAAGAAATAAATCCTGGAACTTTGTATGGATAATTTTGCAGTCATTCATCTTCTAGAAAGAGCTAAGTAAATCTTAGTTCAGAATTATAATAACTGATAGGGTAGTTGAAATATCAGGAAGTTAATCACTGTTCACATGTTCTGTTGGCATTAATTTGTCATCTTGACCTTAATTCCTTTTACTTTCATCTTTTTTTCTTTTTAAAGTTTTGATTTGTTAAAGCAAGAATAAGTCTGATGAGTTCTTACTAGGATAAACAATAATGGCCACCAACCTTCTGAGCTCCTTAGAAGTATTTTAATATTGCTTATAAGAATTGTATTTCAATTAAAATTTTGATACCCTCAATATAACAATCTTTTAATGGCCAGTATTCCTGTTGAAATAAGCTATTGAGGCTGGGCTCAGTGGCTCAGCCTGTAATTCCAGCCTTTTGAGGGGCCAAAGTGAATGGATTGCCTGAGTCTGAGGATACAAGACCAGTCCGGGCAACTTGGCAAGACCTCATCTCTACAATTTATAAATAAATAAAATTAGCCAGAAGTAGTAGTGTGCACCTATAGTTCCAACTACTTGGAAGCCTGAGGTGGAAGGATTGCCAGAGACCAACAGGTTGACGCTAGGGTGGCCATTGAGTGTGCCACTGCATTCCAGCCTGGGCGACAGAGTGAGACTCCAACTCAAAAAAAAAAAAAAAAAAGGAAATATGTTATTATTTGCCATGTGTTTAATAAAAAAGAAAAAATACCACTCTTTTTTTTATTAAAAACTATATTCATTTTAGAAAAACAGATGTCAACGTTTAAAATGCAAATTTCCATATCCCAGAATTGGTTGCTGGTAACAGTTTGATATACATCTTTCTAGCTGCATAGTTACATATGTGTTTTACGTCATTATACATATTAGTCTGCTTTTTTCACTTAAATATGTAGACTATCTTTTCACTTCAGCAAACATTTATTTATTCTGCAGTAGCATATTATTTAATTTCATTACAGTCTGTTATTTCCCAGAGAGTTTCTAAATTGTACTAAGATCCGGCTGGGTTTGTGGCTAACACCTGTAATCTCAGCACTTTGGGAGGCTGAGGCGGGAGAATTGCTTGAGCCCAGGAGTTTGAGACCAGCCTGGGCAACATAGCAAGAACTCATCTCCCCCAAAAAATCAAAAAATTGGCTGGGCTCGGTGGCTCAGTCTGTAATCCCCGCACTTTGGGAGGCCGAGGTGAGTGGATTGCCTATGCCCGCGGGTTCGAGACCCGCCCAGGCAACTTGGCGACACTTCATCTCTACAATAAACCAAAAACTATCCGGGCGTGGTGGCGCGCGCCTGTAGTTCCAGCTACTTGGAAAGCTGAGGCGGAAGGATGGCCTGAACCCAGCAGGTCGAGGCTGCGGTGGCTGGGAGCGGCCACTGCACTCCAGTCTGGGTGACAGAGTGGGACTCCAACTCAAAAAAAAAAAAAAATAATCAAAAAATAATTTACAATTATAATTAAACTTAAATTGTAGTAAGATCTAACAGAATACTCACATTATAACCCCCTGCTTCATTGCTTCATTGTTATCCTTCCACATTAGTATGTATTGGGAACTGTGTTAGTCTGTTAGTCTGGTTTTTTAAAGATGTATGGTACAAGTCAGGATTACATATATAAGTGGTCTAGGTGGTACAGGTAAAGTTTGGGACTTCCATTGGCCTTCACTTCACCTTGATTAGGATGAGGCATGCTTGTTGATTTTTATGTGTCCACCGTCCCAGCGTGGTTTTGCAACTGCCAATTCCCTACTTATAGCAATAAGATAGGTGCTCAGGGTCCACTTATGAGTGGAAACATATGGTACTCAGTTCTTTGTTTCTGTGATATATCATTGAGTATTACAGACTCCAAATCCATCCAAGTTGCCACAAAGTCCCAAAGTCCATAGTTTTGTCCTTCTTTATGGCTGCATAATATCCCTTCTTGTGTATGTACCACATTTTTTTTTAACCCAGTACAGTTTCTATAGGCAGCATGAGTGGTTTCATGTTTTTGCTATTGTGAATAGTACTGCAGTAAACATGTGTGTGCAAGTATACTTTTTAATAGAATGATTTGAGATCCACCAGTATATTCACAGAAGGGGAATTGCTGGGTCATATGGAAGGTTTATTTTCTAGTTCTTTTAGGAATCATCACACTGTTTTCCATAGAGATGGAACTAGTTTGCACTCCCATCAACAGTATAGAAGCATTCCCATTTCTCTGCATCCATGCCAACATCTACTGTTTTTTATTATATTAGTGATGGCCATTCTTTCTGGAGTTAGGTAGTTTCTCAGTGGGGTTTTGATCTGCATTTCTGTGATGATTAGTGAGGCTGAGCAGCATTTTTTTCATGTTTCTGTTGGCTGCTCATATGTCTTCTTTTAAGAAGTGTCTATTCATGTCTTTTGCCTACTTTCTAATGGAGCTTTTTTTTTCTTTCGGCAGGTTTGAGTTCCTTGTAGATGCTGGATGTGAGGTCTTTGTCAGATATACAGTTGGCAAATATTTTTTTCTTCCCACTCTCTTGATGGTTTCTTTTGTTTTGCAGAAGTTTTTCAGTCTGATGAAGCCCCACTTGTCTATCTTATCTCTTATGGCCTGGGCATTTAAGATTTTCATCAGGAATTGGTTGCCTATTATAATTTCTCGGAGGATGTCTCCTATGTTTTCTAAGATTCTTATAGTTTGAGGTTTTAGGTTTATGTCTTTAATCCATTCAGAGTTGATTTTTATGTATGCTGACACATAGGGGTCCTGTTTCATTCTGAGACTGTGATACTTCTCACTTTGTTTATTTTGCTGAGGATTGTTTTGGCTATTTGTGGTCATTTTTTTTTCTATATAAATTTCTGTATTGTCATTTCCAGGTATGAGAAGAATAATGTTGATAATTCAATGATTATAGCATTAAATCTGCAGATTGCCTTGGGTAGGATAAACATCTTAGCATTTTTGATTCTTCCAATTCACGAGCATGGGCTATTTTTCTATTTATTTGTGTCCTTTTTGATTTCTTTGAGCAGTGTTTTGTAGTTTTCATTGTAAAGGTCTTTCATGTTTCTGGTCAGGAAGATGCCAAGGTACTTCCTTTTTTTTTTTTTTTTTTTTTTTGGCTATTGTGAATGGGATTGTACTTTTTATTTGATTTTCTGCCTGTTTGTTGTTGGTATATAAGAATGCAAATGTCTTTTGCACATTGATTTTATTCCCTGCACTTTGCCAAAGTTCCTTATTGGTGCAAGGAGGCTTTTGACAGATTTCCTTGGATTTTCCAGGAATAGGATCACATCGTCCTTGAAGAGGGATAGCTTTGAGGGACCCAAGAGACTCAAAAAGCTATACTTGCTGTAAAAGAAGCGTTCACTGTATTTTATATATCCCTGCCTCATGTTTGCGATATTTTACTCACGTTCACTGTATTTTATATATCCCTGCCTCACGTTTGCTATACTCTTACCTCATGTTCACTGTATTTTAAATCCTACCTCAGACCCCATAAGACTAGGCACATGTCAGGTGCCTGGTAGTGACTGTGATTGTAAAGTTACACAATGTTTCAAGCAGCGTTTGTACTTAGAACTTTGTTAAGCTTTTGTTTGTCCCATAATTGCCATGTTAAAGGGAATAACTGGCTTCTTCTGCTTCTGCAACAGTGTGTGAATGTTAAGCAATAAGCCCCCTCCGGACATTCTTTTGCTTAAATTATGGTAGGCTCTGTGGCGTCAGCCACTCTCCTGGCGGGCTCTGTGTTGTTTCAAACCTGCTTGTATGCCAAAGTTTATTTACGCATGGTGACTGTGTAAACCTAGCTTATCTAGCATTCCACTCTGCCCGTTTAGCCGTTACCTGTCCATCACAGGCAACTGAGCCGGACTGAGCCCGCGCCCACGCAAACCAAAAGACAAACCAACCAATCAAAGTCTCTGTAACCGCATCATATAGTTTT
>CAUYQG010021040.1:0-11830 GCA_963574415.1 Tarsius wallacei
CACTTTGGGAAGCTGAGCTGGGAGACTCAAGCCAGATGGAGTTAAGTCTAGCATGAGGCAGGATGTGAGAGTCCCAGGAAAGCTGGGGTCAAGCCCCGGCTGGGATTCACAGACCCACCAAGAACCTGTTGCTTTGGCGACTGGTGCCATGTGGCGTGGGACAGGAGAGGGCTTCTGCTCTTGGGATGCTTACTTCAGACATATTAAGCCTTAAACTTGGTCTATTCTTGGAGTGGGCTCTGACTATAACACAAGGTTCTGACCAGCTCAAGGACTGAGCAAAGCCTCGGGCAATAGCAGGTTGCCAGTGGGCCACTGTCCTCATCCTTCTGGTTTCCTCTACACAACCTGGAATCATAATTCCTGTTCAACTCTTATGGGGTTGTTTTGACTATCAAATGAAATGGCACATACAGAAGGGCTCTGAAAAAATTAAGTACCCCAAATCTTAGTCATTAATATACTTGAGCAGTTTCTTAGAAAATAATTTCTTTTTCCCATCCACCCCATCTACCCACCCAGTTTACAGAGTAGAAAGAATAAAGAGTTAGTAAGACTTCAAGCAGCTGATTTACTCCAAAAAGACAAGAGAAAACATAGTAGCCTTTATGTGATAGAGTCACTTTTTTCCAAAAGGAATATGTACTATTACACATAATTTTGTCCTTAAATCTCGAAAATTGAATGAGGAATTAAAGGAATCCTTTCCCATGGTTTTCAAACATTCTGAGCTGTATCTAGGGACTGCCCAGTTTATAGCTAACTTCTCTCAGGCTGTCCTAGCTGCTGCCACTGGAATCACATACAGTCATGCTCTGTCAGCATTTGAAAAGAATGGATATTTTTTTAGAGATTTCAAAAGTCAGTGGACCTTTAAGCTTTTCTTTTCTTTTTTTTTTTTTTTTTTTTTGAGTTAGGGTCTTGCTCTGTTGCCCAGGCTGGAGTGCAGTGGCACGATCACAGCTTACCACTGCCTCGAACTCCTGGGCTCAGGAAATCTTTCTGCTTCAGTCTTTTGATTGGCTGGGACTACAGCCATGTGCCACCACACCTGGCTAATTTTTCTGATTTCTTTGTAAAGACAAAGTCTTACTATATTGCCCAGGCTGGTCTCAAACTCCTGGGCTCAAGTGATCCTCCCCTCTCAGCTTCCCAAAGTGTTGAGATTATAGGTGTAAGCCACTGTGCCCAGCCTACTGGATATTATGTATCAGGAAGGAAATGAAAAGCACACCGTGAGAATTGTTCTTGCTAACCCCACTAAGATCATATTTTAAAAGAATACAATAAATCTTCTGTAAATAAATTTTCTGGTATCAAATAAGTGAGATACATTTCTAAAATAGACTTTTTGTCATTTAAAAAATAATTTGGAAATTGTAGTATTGTCTAACAAGAGAGTAAAATTCACCTGTACTCAATTAAACATTCAGAGGACACACGCATACATACACATTGCATACATTATAATCATTTTTTGCAACATCAGGTTCAAACAGTTTAAACAGATTTAAACAGTTCTGCATTCTGCTATCTTTAAAATACAACATTACATTACTCACACCTTCTCATGTTACTAAATTTTTCTCAATGACATAATTTTAGGTCCCAAATAATATTCCATTATATGAATAAGCCATGGTTTATTTGACTTTTTCCATATTTTGTTCGCTTGCTACAGTCATCACTATTACTAATACTTATCACTGTTATAAGTAACATTTTCATAAACTTTCTTCCACATAAATCTTTACTAGCATTGCTAATTGTTTCCTAGGACAGATTCATAAAACTGGAATTACCAGGACACAGGATGTTATCACTTTTCAGTCTCTTGCTATATAGTTCCAAATTGCTGTTAAGAACCATTGAAATGGTACACTCTAGTCAGCAGCTCAAGAAAGTATAGACCTTCACTAGCATTGTGTTTCATCTTTTAAAGAAAAACCCAGGCCTATTGGAAAAGTGCAGGAAACAAATTGTTTTGTCCTTCCCAGCATCCTTTTAGGGAATATTCTTTCTCTCATTCCACAATCATTCATATCAGACCCTAGAAGCATAGACAGTATTCAAGTGACATGTATATTGCATGCTTTCATGTGACAACGCCACATATTTTATTTCTTAAATAGCCTTTGCATTATAAAAAAGGAAAACTCCCACCATCCATGTTATTTTAGAAAATGTCTTATGCAAACAACATCTCACAGATATAGTACTGTCCTAGAGAATCCAGGCTTCTTTGGGTCAGGGCTTCCCTTTCAGTGATGAAAAACTCCCCAAGGAATATTTTCTTTTTGGATTTTTGGCTCCACACAGTGTCAGCCCTGACGTAGTCTATGCAAATGATGGCATTTATAACCCAGCGTGTAATACTTTACAGAAGGAAGGTACGTAGGAAGAACAGGCTGGGCGGCCAGGATAAAGCAGAGAGAGTAGAAAATGTTGTGTGCCTCCACCAAAAAATACAGGAGACAGAAATAAAAAGCATGCCCAAAACGAAAGAAACAAAGAACAAGCAGCAGGAGATGGCGTTTTCCAGGGCTTGAGATATAACTTACTTTTAAACAAAAGCAGGCACTGGCATAAAAGACACATTGCTATTTCACTGTCCAGCTTTGATTGAGGAGAGAGGCAGGAATAAATGAGGGGAGAAGAAGCAACCAGAAACCTTTTGGAGAGCAGGATGAAGGGCCTACCTGCACAAAACCCTGGGCTCAGGGATTCAAGTTCAAGACAACTCTAGTCAAGACTTACATCCTGATCTCTTACTGGGTGAAGGTGGGCTCCCTGTAAGGGCTCCTGTGATTTTTCCTGTTCACATATGACTCAGTTCTAAGAGTCATTAGCAGTATAGTCAGATAGTATTTTTTTTTTTATCATGAACACAGGAATTAAATACCCAATACGGTGGTTGTACAAAAGAGTTATGATGTTTAAGGGAGGAGGGAACACACTTCGGTTTGCAGACGAGTGTTTAAATCCCCCCAGCTAGCCATTCCTGAAACAGAGTTTGTTCATAACTCAAGGCTCCATGGCCTCCCTCTGGCAGCTCCTAGGGTTATTTGCACCACGTCTGGATGGAAACAGCCCGTCTCTGCAGGGTATGCCTGGCAAACATTACAGAATAGTTGCTTCTGAGTCATCCCTGGGAAGGATGTTGAAGGGAAAAGGAAAAAACATGAACTACCAATTACAGGCTAGAGAAATACCTCAATTTACTTCTTGCTTTAGCAAAAGTGAAAAGTGTGCGCTCTCCTAACCCACCATAAGGAGCTGTCCAGTTATTTAGCCATTGTCTGTCACCCAAAACCAACCCTCTATGATACTGCAGCTGGGACTCTGCAAAGCACATTTCTGTTCTGCCGGAGGGCTCTTTAGTAGGCTCTCCAATAGGAGGCGCCCAGGAGCCTGTGACGTTGAGGAGGTGGAAGGGTTTTGCTCCTCATTTACTCCCTGCTGTTTCTTTTTCCTATCAGCACCAACCCGGCCTGGGAGGCCCCTAGGGGACTGCTTTCTGCAGGTATTGCCTCTGTGATACCATAGAATTCTCCCATTGTTCTTTCAAATACTTAGGTAACAATTTTATATTCAGTTAACTATTCTTTATGTTAAATTTATTGTGCACAAATATTGGTGTGGTTTCTGACTTCTGACTGAACCCTGACTGATCCATGAACTTACACAGGTCTTTGTACACACAGCCAGACAAGTGGCCAGGAAAGGTCTCTCTCTCTCTTTTTTTGAGTTGGAGTCTCACTCTGTCACCCAGACTGGAGTGCAGTGGCCGCTCCCGGCCACCGCAGCCTTGACCTGCTGGGCTCCCGCGATCCTTCTGCCTCAGCTTTCCGAGTAGCCGGAATTACAGGCATGCGCTACCATGCCAGGCTGATTTTTTGATTTATTGTAGAGATGAGGTCTTGCCAAGTTGCCCAGGCAGGTCTCGAACCCGCGGGGTCAGGCAATCCACCCACTTCAGCCTCCCAAGGCACGGGATTACAGGCTGAGCCACCGAGCCCGGCTCTAGGTCTCTCTTTATCATAGGGTGATTTGGCATGTCTTTGGCCACAGTGTTTTCTTTCTCTTACTGTGTGCCCAGCACAGAACTAGATGTGGAGACATGGTGATGACAAGGCGTAATCACTGCCCTCATGGAGTAACCGTTGAGTAGCTGAAGAGAGATAATTTTGTGCTAATGTAACAGAATTCCATAGACTGGGTAATTTATAAAGAACAGAAATATAGTTTCTCACAGTTCTCGAGGCTGGGAAGTCCAAGATCAAAGCACCACCAAGTTCATTCTCAGGTTCCATGACAGCACCTTGTTGCTGTGTCTTCTGGAGAGGAGGAGCATTGTGTCCTCTCATGGAGGAAGAGCAGGAGAGAGAGAGAGAGAGAGAGAGAGAGAGAGAGAGAGAGAGACCCCACTTCCACAAGCCCTTTTTATAGCAGCATTAATTCATTTGTTGGGGGCAGAGTCCTCATGATCTAAGCACCTCCCATTAAGCCTCACCTCACAATACTGTTGCATTGAGGATTAAACTTCCAGCACGTGAATTTTGGGGGACTCATTCAGACCCTAGGCTCTCATGTGTTTCTTGATGTATGTTGCATTTTTACTGTAGAGTTTAAAGTCTATCTATTCTCTCTTATCCAATCTATCATCTATCTATCTATCTAATCAATCTATCACTTATCTATCTTTTTCACTGGTGTGGCATGATGAGTGGTTAAGAGCTTCAGCTCTGGAGTCAGACTGTCAGTCTACCTGACTCTGTTCCTCGCTGGTTGCATGTCTGAGGACATGTTGCTTATTCACTCTAAGCCTCGGTTTCCTTTTCTATAAAATGGGACAATGTTAGTATCTGCTTCTACCCCTCAGGGCTGTAAGGGCTATTTGAGATCATGCAAGTCACGTGCTCACCCTGGTACTTATTACCCACTAGGTACACGATCAACTTTGACTGTCAAAAGAAGTCCTCAGATTCTCTGGGGGAGCTAGCTAACTTTTTCTTTTGGGTTAAGAGGTAACTTGGGGAAAAACATGGTTGCGAACAAGACTGGTGGGAGGAAAACAAAGAATTCTATCACATGGTTCTCAACAACAATGCTAACACTACCACCAACGCCAATGGCAACAACATAATAATTCCAATAATGGATTTATTGGAGCCAAGAAGCCAGAAGAGAGAATGAAAAACTAGGCTGGGCTCCCCTTTCTTAAGGCATATCTTGGATTGGAATAAGGCTGAGAAATGCCACGACCCAAAGACATAAGTGGTGTGAGGTCAGGGCTGAACAGGTGAGAAGTTAAGAGTTGGGATGTGCCTGTTGACTGTGATGTGCAATAAAGAAGTTGAAATTAGGAGCCTTGGAGTGTGAACCTAACCGACAGCTGGGAAAAGCAGTCAATCCCAAAAGAGGAGGAGCAGACTACTTTTCAGTCCATCATTAGAAAATGTAAAAGAGCTTTTAAAGGGTGTCTTGAAATAGATATCACTAATGCCTCAGAGCAGAAGTATGCAATTCCTGTCCTCACATAGCTGAAAATCTCAATTTCTGTACTTTACATGTTTGTCACAAGGGATTTTATGAGTCCATTTCCTTACTCTGTACACACTCTTCCATCAAAGCACTTTCAAATTGAGTACTTTGCCCTTCTCATTGCTGTCTAGTATAAGGCGCCCTCTAGAGCACTTGGAAAACTCTTGGTGACCAATTCTCATGGCAGCCTGTATTGAATTACCCTCAGATCTCAGAGTGAAGGGTGAGTGACTCCCCCCTGGGGTTATTTTGGAAATAGATCTCAAGAGGTACTGTAGCTCTGGAGTTCTCTAAAGGTTACGTGGCCTGGGTGGACATCACGGAATGCTCCAGGAGTCCCATACACATGGACGGGCATGTTGGTGAGGAAAGATGTAGCTAGACAGCAAGAGCCAAGAGAAAGAGAGAAGATCCGACTTTCATATTTTAACAGCGGAATGGAGAGGAAGAAGAGTGTTTGCCTTGGCCCAGTGGCCTCAGAGTGTGATCTCAGCAGCAGCAGCAACCGGGGACTTAGAAATGCACATTCCTGGGCCCCACCCCAGCTCTCTGGTGCAGAGACTGCAGGCGGAGCTCAGCAGTCTATGATTCAACAAGTCCTTCAGGGAATTCTGTTCACGTGATGGTTTGAGAACCACGTGTGAGCACATGCACAGCCTTTATTGTCAAACCTGCAGAGCAGCTGGAAGGGACTTTGTGGGGTGTGCTGGCATTAAGATGAAGATGTGAAGGAAAATATCAAGCCTGCATTCTGGTGGAGGCTAAAAAGGAAAAGTAGGAAACGCTCTTTCTCATTGTCCTTGAAACTACAGCCTAGAATAGTAAAAAGTAGAGGTGGAGGGAACCTTCACAGTTGTGGAATTCAGCTCCCTTTATTTTACTTCATGAGGACGCTAGGCCAGGACCTGCCCAAGGTAGAGCCTGAGTCAAGACTCAGAACCAGAGCCCCTGGTTCCTGGTCCAGTGCTCTTTCCCAGTACCACCTGGGGGCTCTTGGAAAGTCACTGGCAGCCTCCTCCCTCCCACTCCAGACCTGCATCACCCCCACTGGGATTGTTCCCACATCTTCCCGGGGTAGCTCTTTCCTTCATGCTTCTCCTGGCCTTACAAATTCCTGATGTCACTCTCTTCTGGGTGTCCTTCAGTGGCTCATTTATTTCTCTCTTTTGTGTCAGGTTTTCTCAGCCTCTGTAATCTGGCTCCTCTGTTTCTCTTTCATTTTATGTCCTTCTACAACCTTGATGAATGCTCTTTCCCCAGCAGGCATGGCCCTTTCTTTCCTTCTAAATCAATGGCTGCTTCGTTTTTTTTTTCTATAAAGGGCCAGATAGTGAATATTTTTACTATCTACTCAGTTCTACTGCTAACAGTGCAAAAGCAGCTGTAGATAATCTGTAAATGAATAAACATGGCAGTGTGTCAAATAAAACTTTATTTACAAAAACAAGGAGGGGTAATAAAAATTCTCAATATGCTAGGAATAGAAGGGAGCTTCCCAAACTTGATAAGGAGCATCTACAAAAACCCCACAGCTAACATCACAATGGTTAGTGGTGAGAGATGGAGTGCTTTCCTTCTAAGATCAGAAACCAGAGTAGGATGTCTGCTCTCACCACTTCTATTCAACATTGTACCTGAGGTTGAGGTTCCAACCAGGGCAATTAGGCAAGAACAGTAAATAAACAAAATTGAAAAGGAATTAGTAGCACTATCTCTATTTGCATGTGGCCTATAAATAGACACATGACATTTGCATGTACAATGTCCTAAAAACCCATTAAGCACTATTAGAATTAATATATAAGTTCAGCAAGGTTGTGGAACACAGGATCAATATAAAAAATATATTGTATTTCCATATACTAACAATGACATTCCAAAACTAATTTCATTTACAACAGCATAAAAAAGGATAAAATACTTAGGAATAAATTTAACAAAAGAAGTCTAAGACTTCTGAAAACGGCAAAACATTGCTGGAAAAAAATCAGATTTAAATAAATGGAAAGACAGTTTAAGTTCATAGATTGAAAGACTTAATATTGTTAAGATGGCAACACTCCCCAAATTGATCTACAGATTCAAAGCAATCTCTTGACAAAATACTAGGCAGCTTCCCCCCAACCCTGATCTTAAAATGCATATGGCAATACAAGATGCCCAGAATAGCCAAAACAATCCTATGAGAGAAGAATTAAATTGGAGAACTTACACTTTCTGATTTCAAAACTTACTACAAAGTCATAATAACCAAGACTCTGTGGTATTGGCATAAGGAAAGATAGATAGCTCAATGGAACATAATTGAGTGTCCAGGAATAAAGTCATGTATTCATGGTCAAATCATTTTTGACAAGAGTGACAAGACCATTCAATAGGGAAAGAAGAGTCTTCTAAACAAATGATACTGGGACAACTTGGATAATCACATACAAAGGGTAAAGTTGGACCATTACCTCCAACCATATAAAAAAGTTAACCCAAAATGGATCAAAGATCTAAATGTAAGAACTAAAACTATAAAACCCTTAGAAGGAAACATAGGGGTAAATCTGCATGATCTCTGATTTGGGAATGGATTAGATGCAACACCAAAAGCACAAGCAATAAAAGAAAAAAATAGATAAACTGGATGCCATCAAAGCTAAAAGCTTTGCGTTTCAAAGGATGCTATCAAAAAAGTGAAAATATTTATAAGTCATATATCTGATAAGGGATATATATCTAGAATACATGAAGAATTCTTACAAGTCAACAATAAAAAGACAAATAATCCAGTTAAAAAAATGAGGAAAAAGCTGGCTCGGTGGCTCAGTTTGTAATCCCAGTGCTTTGGGAGGCCGAGGTGAGTGGATTGCCTGAGTCTGCGGGTTTGAGACCCGCCCGGGCAACTTGGCGAGACCTCACCTCTACAATAAACAAAAAATTAACTGGGCATGGTAGCGCACACCTGTAGTTCCAACTACTTGGAAAGCTGAGGCAGAAAGATTGCCGGAGCCCAGCAGGTCGAGGCTGCGGTGGCTGAGAGCGTGCCACTGCACTCCAGTCTGAGTGATGGAGTGAGACACCAACTCAAAAAAAAATGAGGAAAGGATTTGTAGACATTTCTCCAAAGAAGATATACCTAGGCAAACGACCACATGGGAAAATGCTTCACATCATTAGTCATTAGGGAAATGCAAATCAAAACCACAATGACATACCTGTAGTAGTCCATTTTGCATTGCTCTAAAGAAATACCTGAGGCTGGTAGTTTATAAAGAAAAAAAGCTTTATTTTGGCTCATGGTTCTTCATGGTGCTGGTATTTTCTGGGCTTCTGGTGCAGCCTCAGGAAACTTACAGTTATCGCTGAAGACAGAGAGGAAACAGGCATGTCACATGGTGAGATCAGGAGCAAAAGAGAAAGAAGGAGGTGCTGGGTTCTTGAACAATCAGTTCTTTCATGAACGAATAGAGCAAGAACTCACTCATTACTGTAGGAATAGTACCAATCCATTCATGAGGGATCAGCTTCATGACCTAATCACCTCCCACGGGGCCTCACCTCCAACATTGGAGACCTCATTTCAACATGACAACCATCCAAATCGTATCAATGCCATTTTCACACCCACTGGGATGGCTAGAATACAAAAGACAGACAATAGCAAGTGTTGATAAGGATGTGGAGAAATTGGAACTCTCATACACTGCTGGTGGGAAAGAAAAATGATGCAGCCATTTTGGAAGAGTCTGATAGTTCCTTAAATTATTAAACCCAAGCCGAGCTCGGTGGCTCAGCCTGTAATCCCAGCACTTTGGGAGGCCAAGGCGAGTGGATTGCCTGAGCCTGCGGGTTCGAGACCAGCCCGGGCAACTTGGGGAGACCTCGTCTCTACAATAAATAAAAAAATTAGCTGGGTGTGGTAACACACCTGTAGTTCCAGCTAGTTGGAAGGCTGAAGCGGAAGGATCGCGGGAGCCCAGCAGGTCATCGCTGGGGTGGCTGTGAGTGTGCCAGTGTACTCCAGCCTGGGCGACGGAGTGAGACTTCAACTCAAAAAAAAAAATTATTAAACATAGATTACATATCATCTAATATTTCCACTGCTAGGTACATATCTAAAAGAAATGAAAGCATATGTCCACACAAATACTAGTACACAAAATTTCATAATAGCATATTCATAATAGCCAAAGGATGAAAAAAAATCCCAATATCCACAGATTGATGAATGAGCAAATAAAATTTGGTATATTTATACAATGGAATATTATTTGGCCTTTAAAAGCAGTGAAGTATTGATACATATAAAATGGATAAATCTTTTAAAATTACGCTAAATGAAAGAAGCCAATCACAAGATTAGATATATACTTTCATTTCTAGCTATGTGAAAATTTCACAATAGGCAAATTTACAGAGATAGAAAGTAGACTAACTGCTGCCTAGGATGGGGGTGGAGAGAAAAGAGGGGAAACCAGGGAAATGGGAATTGACTTCCAGTGGGATTCTTTTATAGAGGATGAAAATGCCAAAATTAGATTGTGCTGATTGTCACACAACTTTGTGAATATAGTAAAAGTCATTGAATTGTATACTCTAAATGTTGCATTGTGTGGCATGTGAATTATAATTTTAAAAGATGTTAAGGCCGGGCTCGGTGATTCAGCCTATAATCCCAGCACTTTGGGAGGCTGAGGCGAGTAGATTATCTGAGCCTGCAGGTTTGAGACCAGCCCGGGAATCTTGGTGAGACCTTGTCTCTACAATAAAATAAAAAATAACTGGCGTAGTTCGGTTATAGTTATGCACGCCTGTAGTTCTGGCTACTTGGAAGGCTAAGGCAGAAGGATTGCCGAAGCCCAGCAGGTCGAGGCTGTGGTGGCCGAGAGCGTGTCACTGCACTCCAGCCTGGGCAACAGAGCTGGACTCCAACTCAAAAATAAATAAATAAATAAAAGCTGTTAAAAACAAACAGATGGTGGGCTGGATTTGACCTTTCCATCATTGTTTGCTTACTACTGCTCTAAACTTACCCAAATTTTATCCACCATTGAAGACTCATATAAATCAAATAAAAACACCAATCTCTTGAGGCTTGTGATTTCTCTCTTGTGGGTTCTGCTGCTGTCTTAACTAGACTAGCCATATTTATTAAAGTCTATCATGTGTTAAAAACTGTGCTAATTACCTGAAATAGAAGGGCGGAGAAGCGGGATTGGTAGTAGTGAGAAACTGCGGGGGGGGGGGGAGGTGCACCTCATCAACAAGGGTACCTACATAATGAACATTTGTATACCTAACCCTGAATTGTGCCCCACATCTTTAAAATTAAAAATTAAAAAAAGAAAGAAATACAAAAAGTAGTTGAACACAGTTCTCTTCCTAAAGAGCTCATGACCTTATGATCAGGTAACAAAACAGGTGAAATCAAACAACTAAAACAAAGTGAGGTGATATATACAAACATTTCACACCCACTGGCATCTTCTGGTGCAGCCTCAGGAAGCTTACGATCATGGCAGAAGACAGAAAGGAAACAGGCATGTCACATAGTGAGAGCAGGAGTTAGAGAGAGAGAGAGAGAGAGAAGGACGTGCTGGGCTCTTAACAACCAGTCCTTCATGAACTAACAGAATGAGACCAATCCATTCATAAGGGATCTGCCCTCATGATAACAATATTACATGCTCTTGGTATAAAGAAGGGATACCTAAACTTTGACGGCTGGCTGTTGAGGGAGTGCTGATTAGAGAAAATGGCAGAGCAGTGACTCTTAAAAGGATGTGTAGGAGGTTGCCAGGCGGGACACAGGAAAGAGGCACTGGTTGCAGTAGAGAGCCAAGTAAGCAGATTTTGGAGGTACGAGTCAGCACTCTGCATCTGAGACCCTAACTGGTTCTGCAGACCACAGAACTGAAGAAGGCTAGAGTGGGAGGGGTTGGGCTTGAATACAGGCCCCCTCTTCTTAATCTTGACAGTTCTGCTGCTTTTTCTCTCCAGCTGCTGATTCTCCTTTGTCCGAGTTCCAGGGTGAACTTCTTTTTGAGACCACAGTGGTCTCTTTCACCAGCCAGCTGCACTTCCCTTTTCCTTTAGTATCTTCCCTTGTTTCTCCACCATGATAGTTTCAATAATAATATCGTCCATCAGCCGGGTTCGGTGGCTCAGCCTGTAATCCCGCGCCTTTGGGAGGCTGAGGTGAGTGGATTGCCTGAGCCCGTGGGTTCGAGACCCGCCTGGGCAAGCGAGACCTCATCTCTACAATAAATCAAAAAATTAGCCGGGCGTGGTAGCGCGC
>CAUYQG010021047.1:0-30172 GCA_963574415.1 Tarsius wallacei
CGATGGACAGTATGGTTGGTTCCATGTTTTTGCTATTGTGAATAGAGGTATAATAAATATGCATATGCAGGTATCTTTTTGTAGAATGATTTGAGTTCCTCTGGGTATATTCTCAATAGGGGGATTGCTGGGTCATATGGATGGTCAATTACTAGTTCTCTCAGAAATTGCCACACTGTCTTCCAAAGAGGTTGCACTAATTTGCATTCCCACCAGCAATGTAGAACATTTCCTTTTTCCCACAACCTCCACAACATCTGTTGTTTGTTTTGTTAATGATGGCCATTCTAACTGCAGTTAGATGGTATCTCAATGTGGTTTTGATTTGCATTTGTCTGATGATGAGTGAGACTGAGCACTTTTTCATGTGTCTGTTGGCTACCCATACATCTGCTTTTAAGAAATATCTATTCATGCTTTTTGCCCACTTTTTAATGGACCATTTGTTTTTCCTTTTCAGTGAGTTTGAGTTCCTTATAGATCCTAGATGTTAGGCCTTTGTCAGATAGACAGTTGGCAATTTTTTTTCCCATTCTGTGGGCTGTCTCCCCGTGCTCTTGATGATTTATTTTGCTTTGCAGAAGAAGCTTTTCAGTTTGATGAGGTTCCACTTGTCTATCTTATCTCTTATAGTATGGACACTTGGTATTTTGATCAGGAATTGGTTGTCAGTTTCAATTTCCATAAGGATGTGTCCTGTATTTTCTAAGATTCCGATAGTTTGAGGTTTTACAAATAAATATTTGATCTATTTACAGTAAATTATTGTGAATGGTGATAGGTAGGCATCCTGTTTCAATCTTCTGCATGTGATCAGCCAGTTTTCCCAGCACAATTTACTGAATAGGTTTTTTTCCTCTCCCCAGTGGTTGTTGTTGGAGTCATCGTCAAACACTAGTTGGTTGAGAAATTGAGGCTTTGCTTTATTAATGATGGCTATTCTTACTGGAGTTAGCTAATATCTCAGTGTGATTTTGATTTGCATTTCTCTCACAATTAGTCTGAGCATTTTTCAAGTGTCTTTTGGTTGCCTGTATATCTTCTTTTTAGAAGTGTCTATTCATGTCGTTTTTTTAATTTGGAGTCTCACTCTGTTTCCTAGGCTGGAGTGCAGTGTTCTGGCAATCCTTCCATCTCAGCCTTCAAGTAGCCAGAACTACAGGTATGCACTACCATGCTCTGCTAGTGTTTTCATTTTTTGTAAAGATGAGATCTCGCTAAATTGCATGGGCTGTTCTTAAACCCACAGGCTAAGGTAATCCACTCACATGGTCTCCCAAATTGCTGGAATTATAGGCTGAACCACTGAGCCAAGCCTTGTCCACTTTTTAATGGGGTTGTTGGTTTTATCTTTTGGCACATTTAAGTTCCTTGTAGATCCTGGATATTATGCCTTTATCAGAAAGGCAGTAGGCAAATATTTTTTCCCCATTCTGAGGGTTGTCTTCTCACTCTCTTGATGGTTTATTTTGCTTTACAGAGTTTTTTGGTTTGATGAGGTCCCACTTGTCTATCTTATCTCTTATGGCATGGACCTTTAGGGTTTTGATAAGGAATTGGTTGCCTATGCTGATTTCCATAAGACAGTCTCTTGTGTTTTCTAAGATTCTTATAGTTTGGGGTTTTATTTTTAGGTCTTTGATCCATTTGGAGTTGATTTTTGTGTATGGTGATAAGTAGGGGTCCTGTTTCATTCTGCATATGATCAGCTAGTTTTTCCAATACCATTTACAGAATAGTGTCTCCTCTCCTCAGTGGTTGGTGGAGGCTTTGTCAAAAATGAGATTATTGAGAAATTGTGGTTTCACTTCCAGAATTATTGGTCTATATACTGGTTTGTGTACAAATCCAGGCTGTTTTGATTATTGCAGCCTTGTAATAAAGATTAAAATCTGGAAGTATGATACCTCTCTCTTTGTTTCTTTTGCTAAAGATAGTTTTGGCTATCCATGGTCATTTATATTTCCAAAATAATTTCTCTATTGTCATTTTCAAGTCTGAGAAGAATGCTGCTGGTAATTTAATGGGTATTGCATTAAATTTGTAGACTGCCTTGTGTAGAATGGACATCTTAACTTTGTTAATTCTTCCAGTCCTGAGCATGGCATATTTTTCCATTTGTTTGTGTCTTCTTGGATTTCTTTGCACAGTGTTTTGTGTGAATATACATTTTTTAACTCCTTTGGGTAATTGCCAAGGAATTCAGTAGCTGGAACAAATGATAGCTGTATGTTCAGTCTTGTAGAAAACCTCCAAAACTTTTCTGAAGTGGCTGTATTATTTGCATTCACATAAGCACTTAATGAGAGCTCCTATTACTCTACATACTTGACAACGCTTGGTGTTGTCAGTGTTCTGTATTTTAGACATTTTGATAGGTGTGTAGTGGTATCACTTGCTCTTTTAAATTTAATTTTCCTTTCTCTGATAATGTATGCCATGAAGTATCTTTTTTTATTTATATGTACATATATATATTTTCATTTTAAATTTATGGGTCACGTCAGGATTGTGTACACAAGTACTTTAGGTACACCTCCCATGTGACATCACTTTGCCCAGATTGGGATTTGATGCAATGTGCCCTTATTGATATAATGTTTCCATCCTTAACCCATGTTGTGAAGGACCTTTCCATGTATTTATTTGCCATCTGTACCTCTTCTTTGGTAAGTTATCTGTGATTATATTTGGCACATTTTTAATGATGTTGTTTTTCTTATTGTTGAGTTTCTAGAATTTTTCTGTCTATTTTGGAAAACAGTCCTTTATCAGAAGGGTTTTTTTGTAGATATTTTCTCCCAGTTCATGACTTATCCATTCATTCTCTTGACAGCGTCTTTAGCAGGCACATATTTTTAATTATAATAAAGTCCTGCTTATTATTGTTTTTGCAAATCATGTCTTTGGTACATCTAAAGAGCCATTGCTTTAGGTATATGGAGATTTTCTCTGATGTTATCCTGAAAGAGGTTAATAGTTTATGTTATATTATAAATATTTGTATGATATATTATAAACATTATATGTGGTCTATGATCTAATCTGAGTTAATTTAAATGAAGGATTTAAGATCTGCATCTAGATTCCTTTCTTTGAATGTGGATTTCCCTTTTTTCCAGCACCATTTGTTGAAAAGACTTTTTTCTTTTCCACTGCACTACCTTTGTTTATTTGTGAAATATTAATTGTCTATATATGTGGATCTAATTTTGGTCTCTCTATTGTGTTTTATTTTCTTTATTCTTTTACCTCTACTACAATGTACTTTCACCACCCTGCACTTAATTACTGTACTTTTATAGTAAATTTTAAAGGAGTGTTAGTCATTCAGCTTTGTTCTTCAATATTGTGTTGTCTATTCTGAATCTTTTGCTTCTACACACAAACTTTAAAATCAGTTTTTTGATATCCATGAAATAACACACTGGGATATTATTGGAATTGCATTCTATTTGTTCATTGCTTTTATACAGGAAAGTAATTGATTTTTGTATATTAACCTTGTATCCTATAACCCTACTAAAATTGCTAATTAGTTCCAGGTGGTTTTCTTTCCTTGTGTTTTCTACATAGATAACAATGTCATTTGCAAACAATGACAGTTTTAGGTCTTTTTTTTCTATCTGTATTCTCTTTTTTCCCCCTTGTCTCACTGTATGAATTAGGAATTCCATAACAGAAATGGTGACAGGCAACATCCTAGTTTATCTTTATTGACTCTTAGACTACAAAAAGGTTTTGTAATGCTTGGGCACCTTTTGGCAATCTACATTTTTTTTTCAATTAGAAAAATTTGAATTTAGCGATGTCTGTTGTAATGTTTCTTAAAATCTCCACTGCATCTCCATTAAGTATCATGATGATTAATTTAAATTATAAACTGGAATGATGTAGGGAGCCAGCGTTGAGACTCACCTGGCCTGAGACCATTAGAATGAGTTCAGGAGCTGAAGGCCCATTTCCCTCCTTTACTGTTTGGCACGTTCCATTAACAGGGACTTTGATGAAACTTAAAGCTCTGAGAATATGACAGACATGGCTTACTTTAGGAGTCCATTGTTCCCTTTTCTCATAGACTGCAGTTTCGGCTTTAA
This sequence comes from Tarsius wallacei, assembly GCA_963574415.1. Lineage (NCBI taxonomy): Eukaryota > Metazoa > Chordata > Mammalia > Primates > Tarsiidae > Tarsius > Tarsius wallacei. The sequence goes on from CAUYQG010021047.1 coordinate 4,098, forward strand.
CTCAACACAGTTCAAACTCAGATCACATTTGAGAGCCTTTAATATGGTACAAGCTTCTTTATAAGATTTAAAAGCATACTTGTAGAATTAGTATATACATGGAGAGCTGCTTTTCACTTTAGATGGTATAGATGATTATTTAGAGTTACTAGAAATGGCCCAGCACATGCCTTGGGCCGGGCTGCATTCCTAAGGGCCCAACACCTTTGGACTGGGCTGCATTCCTTTAAACCGGTTTTACTTAGAGTTAATATAAGATTTTTTACCACTGACTTTAGAAATTTCATCGTTCCCATTTTCTACTATTGTGACTCTGGCTTAATATTATTTACAGTTTATATTTGGGTTTATTGCCAATGATCAGTTTTATGTATTGAGAATTAGGAATTAGAAACCTTTATAGGAGTTAAAATAGATATAGGATTTTAGAGTAACCATTTTGTTAAAGAGATTGCAATCAGTTGTTCCAAGGAGAACCCAGCCTGTATTCTGGACTAGGCCACATTCCTCAGGAACTGGTTTGGGCCATATTTAAGAGTTTTTATAGCTTAAATAGAATCAGCATAAAATACAAAGGAATTAGGATCAACTTTAGTTGTTAAATGTTATGTGTGCATAAGTTTTAAAAGTTATTGATCATTAGAATATTATGATATTGGAATTGTATTGCTCTTGAGGAATATTAGCCAAGCACAAGGAACAGTAAAAAAATTTTGGGATTGCCCTCCCTCATGTTTGAGGAAGCACTTGGTGCATGGGGGATGCCCCCATCCACCTCGCCTTGTGTTCATGTAAATGTCTTGTGATTTTATTGGGATTGTCCTTCCTCATACCTGAGCAAACACCTGGTGGGTGAGGGGGCACCCCTCATCCACCTGGCTTTGTGCTCACGTGAAAGTCTTGTGATTTAGCCCATGAAAATTTGGGATAAAAGGAACATGAAGACCTCCATTAAATGTTTTCTGCTCAAATCCATTTGAGCAGTGGTCCATTCTCCTTCTTTCTCTCTATATCTATCTCTTCTGCAGAATCAGCTCTTGCACTAGATGGGAGTCTAGCCTCAGTGTATCGGCTCCTGCACTAGACAGGAATCTAATCCCTTTGTTCCCCAGGAATAATCGCCGATGCCACCACACCTTTCCAGGGACACTCTAAATCTCTCCGTGGGGTCTGGTCCCCCACAGAATGAATTAAAGGATACTCAGATAACTGGTGAAACATTATTTCTGGGTATGATTGTGGGAGTGTTTTTAGGAGAGATTGACACTTGAACCAACAGACTGAGTAAGAAAGATATGCCTTTATTTAATGTTGGTGGATACTCATCCAATGCTTTGAGACTCTAGATGGGGCAGAAAGGCAGACAAGAAGGGTTCACTCTCTCTTCTGGAGTTGAAGCACCCATCTTCTCCTGCCCTTAGACAGGAGAAATCCAAGTTCTTGGGCCTTCAGGCTGTGACTTACACTCAATGCTCCCCTGGTTCTCAGACTTTTGAACTCACAGTGAATTACACCACCAACTTTCCTGGTTATAAAGCTTGCAGATGGCATATCATGGAACTTCTCAGTTGTGATGAACATGTGAGCTAATTCCCATAATCAAATCCTTCTTATATATTTATATCCACATCCATAATCTGTTTATCCTATTGGCTATGTTTTTGTAGAGAACCTGGACTAATATAATCCCTATTTTCATTTCTAATATTTATATGTGATTTTTCACTTGAGAAATAATATTGAAAGTTTATCAATTTTATTAGGCTTTCATACATTTTTACTTTAAATTTGTTGTTACTTTCAGATTGTGCTTTTATATTCATTATTTTCCAGTTTATTTTGATTGTTTTATTTTTTGGTTTATTCTATTGTTTATTTTCTAACTTCTCAAACTTATGCCTTGTACATTTATGTTCTGCCTTTATTCTTTAGAAATATGCTTTAAGGAAATTCATTTTCTTCTGAGTCCTGTTTACTGGCATTCAGTAAGTTTGGTGTGTAACATTTTTATATAATTTACTTTTTAATATTATTTATTTTTGAATAGATGTTTACATTTTATTGTATTTTAGAATTTTTTCTTCATTTGTAAGTACCATTAAAGAATTTCAAAATGTTCTACATACTGATGTACTTGTCAGTTTCTCCTTGGAGTTCTCTCAAGTTCTGCATTAAACACTTTGAACAGTGTTACAGAGAAAACTACTGGTGAATGGAAACTTTTATTGATAAGCCATAATCTCATTACTGGTAATATGGTATTTTGTTTCAGGTCTAGAGTGTATGACAGACCTGCTATCTTTGACTTTTTCCTACTCTCCATCATTCAAATAAAACTTTTTTGGGGGTCATTTGTTTTATTTTGTCTTCATTCCACATGTGTGATTTAAATCTGGTTCCTATGTTTGATTGATTGGAGACTGGTCTGTTTGAATTCCCATGGAAGATTTTTCTTTACTTCATTCCAGCCAAGATAGAACTTGCTCTCATATTTTTAAAACAGGTTTTGTTTTCCTCCCAGAAAATAAAGTTGGTAAACATTTAAGAGGATGTAGCATCCTTGAAGTGCCTGACCCTTCTTTGATTCTGAGTTCTTATAAGTGAGACACCTTTTAATCTCTTAACTTCCTTGGATTCTGGAATTTACTATTTATTCTCTGTGTCCCCTCCCAATCTTTATATCATTAGGAATAGCCATAAATATTTGTCATCAATATTGGTTCCTGATTATCAACTACTATGGCCTTGATTTTTGTTGTTGCTTCCTATCAGCTCAACAATACATTAAATATATATATGGAAGTGTAAAAGCTCTCATTGCTTCATTCACAGCTTGGTAAAAATATAAATACACATTTCTAAATATCTGACATCCATCTGTGGGTTTTCCTTTAATATAGAAAATATTCCGGTAGACATCAGAGCAATATTTGTTGTGTTTGTCTCAAATTTTTGAAAAAAGATCAGCAAAAGAAAACAATTTTACTTTAATTTTACTTTTGGGGTATTGGCTTCAAACTTATAGCACAAATTAATTAAGCATATTGTATCTCTTCATGGTGGCAGTTGATAAATATGCCAGGATTTGTTTAATTTCAAATCTTCTGAATTTCTTTTTGAACAAAGTTTCTAAAACTACTTTATGCATATGCACGCGGAGTGATTAGTAGAGTCTTATTTGAATTTCATGTCCTTCTCATTTGAATTAGACTACTAATCCTCAGTATTTTAATATAATCTGCAATTTCCTTTTTATGTTAAAAATGAAAGTTTCCTAGTAAGTATAGATTTTTAAATATTATGTACCTTATGTTTCCTTCTAGAAATCTCAGTCTTTGCCAACTTTATCTCATAATATGTATGATAGTTCAGATAAATTGTAGTAATATTAACATACTCTAAATATTATTCTAGTGAGTTGTGAGAGCCTCACTTAAATTGTACCTTAAAGTAAATTGTACCTGTGTCCATGAAAGTAAACATTCATTAATGGCTTTCAAAAATTTTTCCTGGAGAAAGAAAAAAATATGATAAACTAGAGTTCTCAAGTAAGCCTCTCTCTCTCTCTCTCTCTCTCTCTCTCTCTCTCTCTCTCTCACACACACACACACACATGTCTGTCATTTTCTTAAGAAAAATGTTTTGCTTTAACCCAATTTACAAAACTTTACAAAGTTCCTTTGATAAAAAAAAATATATATATTTTAATTTCATGACTTGTACTTAATATTGCTATTGGGAATTATCAGCCTGTTGAATTCATCATCTATGAGAAAATGAAATTATAACTTGGCTTTATATCTGTCAATCATTTCCATCTAGAGCTAATTATAAAAGGAGTTAGATCTCCTGCACTTTTTTTTTGTTTTTTTTGAAATAGCTTGTTTATTGTAAATAAAAGTCTTATGTCTTCTCCTTAGTACTGTGTTATCAAAATTACCTATACACTCAAAAGAATCCTGCACATAATAGTTATGGTAGGTAGAATATTGGTCCCCAAAGATGTTCCTATCCTAATCCCCAGAATCTATGAATATATTAGTTACATGAAAAAGGACAATAAAGGTTGCAGATAGAAGTAAATCTGCTTATCAGCTGATGTCAAAATAGGGATATTATCCCATATTATTTGGGTGAGCTCAAATCCAATTACAAAGTTTTTAAAAAGGAAAGGCAGAAGAGAACTAGAGACACAGCATTGTGAGAGGAAATCAACCCTATGTTGTTGGTTTTGAAGACGGAGTAAAGCCTCAGGAGTCAAGGATTGTAGGCAGTCCTAAGGAGATGGAAAAGGCAAGGAGACCGATTATCCTAGATCTACCAGAATGTAAGGCAACCTGATAGCATTTTAATTACAGCCCAGTGAGAACCATTTTACATGTTTGACTTCTGGATCTGTAAGATAATACATTTGCATTGTTTAAAAACAACAAAGTGTGTAATAATTTGTTACAGCAGCAAGGGGAAACTAATACCAGGGGAAAATTGTATAATAATATATGACTTACCTATTCTGCTTAAGTAGAGAATAAAATAAATGCAAGAATACCATTCTAACTGGTCTCTAAATTTCTTAGTAAATATGTGTTCACCAGTTTGCTTATCTACCCTAATTCTGAGACATGGACAAGTCCCTAAAACAGATCAGTGTAGACTTGGTGAATATTATGTAGTAGTCCAGGTAAGTGTATTGAAGGAAGTGATAGGTATAGTTTATTTTAAGCTAAGTAAACTTTCAGGAAATTGCAGAGGGCTGCGTTCATGTTGTTAGGTTGAAATAACCATTTCAGATTATCAAAATTAATGTTTTTTCATTGCAGCACAAGAAAGTTCACCCATCTCTTGCCTAATTATTTGAAAGCACTGAATGAAATGTATCACCTTGGACCTTATCAATTATACTTTAGAATAATTTTTTTATTCGAAGAAAAGTATAAATGAGATCTACACAATGGGTACAGAATTATTGATGAGTAAATGGCCACAGGAAAGATAAAGAGTGAAATCTTGCCCTGAAAATCAATTAATAATGTTTAAAACAAATTCCTGCAGGGAGTGGATAAGGTATCTCTTAAGAGAGATGGATCACCACAGAGCAAAGGTCATATGAAAAATGTGCTAATGATTCCTGGGTTCAATGTTTTTCTTTTTGCTGTCAAAAGTCAATAAGAAAAACATAATCCACATTTTTTTCTAGAAGTTTTCATAGTAGGCTTTGTTGACAACAAATTTATACCATTAATATGAACTGGAACAGAGAGACTCTCCCAACTCAATTTTAGGGCTTCCTTGATGTATGAAAGAAATAGTAGAGAGCTATTTATAGTCACATAATTGAACCTGAAAACGTGTGTGCAGTATTTGCCCAGAGGCCACAAAGTCTTACAATTAGGATACAATTATTGATGTGTAAAGTAACTAATTCTGCATTAGGTAAGTGATCCACGTGGGTGTTTTAATGTTGGATGTAGTACTGAATTAGGATTATAGAAATAATAACAAAAGAATAGAGATACTGCTCTTTACTCTCATAAATGAGGAATTTCTAATAAAATAATTATCAAGAATTTATATTAACTACAAAACCTCTCTACACCATAATGTGTCATTAGCTATAGATTCTGTGGCTGTGTGCATTTTATGTAAATGTGTTTATCTGCATTTTTTTGTGCCCCCACTAATTGCATTAGATAATTAGATACTGAATTTCATAAAATTATTTTATTTTCTACAAATGCCTTCTTATTTTTATACAACAAAAGAATAATTGCCCATTTTATTGTTGGTGCTAAGACTTGAACTAGGTAAACAATTGACTTTTGTTTTTTTTAAACATACTTTTTATTATAAAAATTGTTTGGTACAGTTAAGGGATAGGTATACAAATGTGCATTGTTCAGGCACCCTTGTTAATAAGGGGTGTCTACCCATCTCCAGACAGATATTGACTACCGTTAGTCCCACCTCCCTTCCCCTCCCTGGCCCCCCCCATAGTTTCCACAACTGTCAGTCCTCTTTTATAGTATTATGGTAGATGCTCAAGGTCCACTACATGAGTGAGAACATGTGATACTCAGATCTTTGTTTCTGCAAGAGATCACTTAATATTATAGACTCTAGTTTTATCCAGGGTGCTGCGAAATTCATAATTTTGTTCTTTTTTATGGCTGCCTAATATTCCAACATATATATGTACCAAATATTTTTAATCCAGTGCTCTTTTGATGGACAGCATGGTTTCTTCCAGGTTCTTGCTATTGTGAACAATGTTGCGATAAATATTTGTGTGCAGGTATCTTTTTTATAGAGTGATTTGTGTTCTTCAGGGTATATTCCCAGTAGGGGAATTGCAGAGTCATATGAGAGGTCAATATTTAGAGCTTTTAGGAATCACCACACTGCTTTCCACTGAGGTTACACTAGTTTTCACTCCCACCAACAGTGTAGAAGTGTTCCCTTTTCCCCACACCCTCTCCAGCAACTGTTATTTTTTGAGTTATTGATAATTGCCGTTCTGACTGGAGTTAGGTGGTATATCAGTGTGGTTTTGATTTGCGTCTCCTTGATAATTAGTGAGGTTGAACATTTCTTCCTGTGTCTGTTGGCTGCTTGGATGTCTTCCTTTGAGAAATATCTGTTCATATCTTTTGCCCACTTTGAATGGGGTTATTTGTTTGTTTGTTTTTTCTTTCAGCACATTTTAGTTTCTTGTAGATCCAAGATGTTAAGCCTTTATTGGACCTGGAATTGGCAAATACTTTTCCCAGTCTGTGGGCTGTCTCCTTGCTCTCTTAATGGCTTCTTTGACTTTGCAGAAGCTTGTCAGTTTTATGAGGTTCCACTTGTCTATTGTAACTCTTATGGCCTGTGGGATTCAGGTTTGTTCAGATATTGGATGTCAGTTCCAATTTCCATAAGGGTATGTCCTGCATTTTCTAAGGTTCTTATGGTTTGAGGTTTTACATTTAGGTCTTTAATCAATTTAGAGTTAATTTTTGTGTATGGGGATGGATAGGGGTCTTGTTTGAGTCTTCTGCATGTGGTCAGCCAGTTGTCCCAGCACCATTTACTGAATAGGTTCTCCTCTCCCCAGTGGTAGGTGGTGGAGGCTTTGTCAAAGATGAGTTAGTTGAGAAATTGAGGTTTTGCTTCAGGAATCTCAATTCTATCCCATTGGTCTATATGCCTGTTCCTGTATCAATACCAAGCTGTTTTGATGACTGTAGCTTTGTAGTAAAGTTGGAAGTCTGATAATATGGTACCAGCTGTTTTTTGTTTTGTTTTGTTTGCTTGATTTTTGCTGAGTAATGTTCTAGCTATTCTTGGTCATTTGTGTTTCCATATGAATTCTTGTATTGTTTTTTTCTAGATCTGAGAGAATGTTGCTGGTAATTTGATGGATAATGCAATAAATCTGTAGATTACCTTAGGTAGTATGGATATAATCACAATGTTGATTCTTCCTATCCATGAGCATGGGATATTTTTCCATTTGTTTGTGTCATCTTTGATTTCTTTGAGCAGTGTTTTGTAATTTTCATTGTAAAAGTCTTTCACATTTCTGGTTAGAAAGATGCTAAGGTATTTCTTTTTTTTGTCACTATTGTGAATGGAATTGTGTTTTTAATTGACGTTTATCTTTTTTTAATTATTGGTGTAAAGAAATGTGAATGTCTTTTGCACATTTATTTTATAACCTGAGACTTTGCCAAAGTCCTTTATCAGTGGAAGGAGTTTTTTGACATATTCTCTAGGGCTTTCAAAGTACACAATCATGTCCTCTGCAAAGAGAGATAACTTGACTTTCTCTTTTCCTATTTGGATACCCCTGATTGCCTTCTCTTTTCTGATTGCTCTAGCCAGGACTTCCAATACTATATTGAACAGGAGGGGTGAGAGTGAGTATGTATGTCTTGTTCCAGTTTTCAGGGGAAATCTTTCCAAGTTTTGTCCATTTAGGAGTATGCTGGCTGTGGGTTTTTCGTAGATGGCTTTTACTATTTTGAGGTATGTTCCACGTATGTCTAGATATTTGAGGATTTTTATAAAGAAGGGGTGCTGGATTTTATCAAAAGCTTTTTCTGCATCTAATGATATAATCATCTGGTTTTAGTTTTGACATCTGTTGATGTATTTAGTTACAGTTATGGTTTTACAAATATTGTTCCAGACTTGCATCCCAGGGATGAAGCCTAGTTGGTCATGATAGATGATTTTTGAGATGTGTTGTTGAATCCAGTTTGCTAGGATCTTGTTGAGAATTTTAGCATCTATGTTCATCAAAGATGTAGGCCTGTAGTTCTCTTTCTTTGTTGAGTCTTCACCTGGCTTGGGTATCAATGTGATGTTAGCTTCGTAAAATGATTTGGGGAGAGTTCCATCTTTCTCAGTTGCCTGGAATACCTTCAGTAGGATTGGTATCAGCTCCTCCTTAAATGTCTTGTAGAATTCTCGTCGAAAGCCATCTGGTCCATGGCTTTTTTTGTAGGTATTTTTCTTATTACGTACTCAATTTCCTTGATTGTTATTAGTCTATTTAGGGTATCAATTTCTTCTTGTTTCAACCTTGACAGGTTATATGATGTCAGAAAGTCCTCCATTTCCTTAAGGTTCAAGTTTGTTTTCATACAAGTGTACGTAGTTGTCTCCAATGATCTTTTGTATTCCTTCAGGGTCAGATGTGACTTCATCTTTTCTGTTTCTGATTGTTTTTAATTGTGGTTTTTCTCTTTTTCTTGGTCAGTCTTGCTAGGCGAACATCGATCTTGTTTATCCTTTGAAGAACCAGTTTTTCATTGATATTTTGTATTATCTTTTTATCTTTTATGTCCTGGATTTGGGCTTTTATTTTGGTGATCTGGATTCTTCTGCTGAAATTAGGGTTTTTGTGATCTTGCTTTTCCAGCTTTCTTTGGTGGCTTGTTAGGCTGTTCATTTGTGATCCTTCCACTTTTTCATGTGCATTTGTAGGGATATAAATTCTCCTCTTACTCAGCTTTCATGGCCTCCAAGAGATTTTGGTAAGATGTTTCTTTAGTTTCATTTGTTTCCAGGTATCTTTTAATCTCTGTTTTGATTTCGTCATTGACCCAGGAATTGTTTAGTGTCATACAGTTTAGTGTTCATGTCTTTGTGGGTTTGGGGGGGACTTTATTGGTGTTAATGTTTATTTTTATTGCTCTGTGGTCTGAGAAGTTGCACGGTAAAATTTTGGTCCTTTTAAATTTGCTTATGCTTGATTTATGGCCAGGTATTGCTCAATCTTAGAGTGTTGTCCCTGCAGTGATTAGAAGAATATGTATTCTGTGGTCTTTAGATGGAGGGTTATGTAGTTATTAAGTCCATTTGATCAAGAGTCACATTGGGGTTTCGGTCTCATTGCTGAATTTTTGTCCTGATGATCTATTTGGGTTGTGATTGGGGTATTGAAGTCCCCAACTATATGGTTTTGGAGTCTATACTTTTTTAAGTTTACCTAGGAGTTGCTTTATGAAAGTTGGTGCTTATATGTTGGGTGCATATATGTTTAGGATGGATATTTTTTGTTGATGGATTGAACCTTTTATCATTATGTAGTGGCTTTCTGTGTATTTTTTAATTTTTGATAGCTTAAAGAGTATTTTGCCTGAGTTCAAGATCATGACTCTTAGTTTCTTTTGTGTTCTATTTGCCTGAAAATTTGTTTCCCATCCTCTTACTTTGAGTCTGTAAGTGTTCTATCTAGTGAAGTGAGTTTCTTGAAGGCAATAAATAGTTGCCTGGTGATATTTTATCCATTTTGCCATTGTATGTCTTTTCAATGGTGCATTTAGTTCATTCACATTCAAACTAATTATTTAAATGTGAGAGTTGATCCCTATCATAATGTTTTTACAGAGTTGTTGCTCTTCCTGTTTGTGTGTTGTAATTCTTTTGGCTTTGGAGTTGATTCATGTGTGTTTTTAATCTTTTGCCTGTACTTTTGTAAAGAACTTTTGTTCTTTTTTCCTTTTCTTCTGTGTTCAATACTTTCTTAAGTGTTTCTTGTAGAGGTGGTATGGAGGCAGCGTAGGTTCTTAGGGATTGGATATCTTGGAAAGATTTCAATTCTCCCTCACTGATGAAGGTTAACTTGGCTGGGTAGGTTATTCGCGGTTGAAATTGTTTATTTTTTAGAACTTTGAAGATAGGGCTCCAAGTTCTTCTAGTCTGGAGGGTTTCCGTAGATAAATCTGCTGCTATTCTAATTGGTTTTCCCTGTAGGTAGTCTGACCATTTTCTCTTGTTGCCTTTAGAATTTTTTCTTTTATATCTACCTGGTTTAGGCAAATTATTATGTCTCTGGGAGTTGGTCTCCTCATTTGTTTTCTTGCACGGGTTCTCTGAATCTCTTGTGTTTGAAATTTTTCATCACTGATAAGGTGAGGGAAGTTTTCTGGAATTATTTCATGAAAGGTTTGTTCCAGTGTGACTTCTGTTTCTCTGCCTCAGGAAGGCCAATTTCTCTTAGGTTCGATCACTTGAAGTGGTCTTTCATCTCTTGAAGGTTTTGTTCTGTCTTTTTGAGCTTCTTTTTCATGTTTTTGACAGTTTTGGTTCATTCTGTGTTTTGGTCTTCGAGCTCTGCTATTCCTTCTTCTGCTTGGCTAATTCCTCTTTCCATGCTTATTATTTTGTTATTTATTTCCATCACAGGATTCCTTACTGTGTTTATTCTGATATCAGCCCCTTCCTATTTTCCTCTTGTTTCTCCTCAATTTTTTAAAATTCTCTCTATAAATGTCTTGATGTCTGGGTTTGTTGCATGTGACCAGTCATTCTGGGGGCTCTTCATTGTCTATGTTCTGAAGTCTGTTTTCTCAGTGTCTGACCTCTCAAGGGTCTGTGTGAGATCTATAGTCTTATTTTGGTTTTTCTTCATTTGTGTGTTTTTTTACTCCCTACTTTTTCCTTCCCTCCACATCACCATCTTCTTTAATTCTGTTATTCAGGGCTAGAGGGGTCGCTTTTACTTCTGTTTGTTCAATCTCCTATTCTTCTTTATGTATGCCCACTTACTTTGTTCAATTCTGGAGTTGCACTGTAGGTTGCGGGTGGTCCTTTTTGCATTTTTGAGATTTACTTAAGGGGGGAGCTGTGATTCAAAATCTCTCTGCAGGTCCTGGTATCTGCCAACAGTTGTATGGATAAACTGAAGCCCACTTCCCACTGCCTTGGAATCTGTCCATGCCATGGGGTTGTAGGTTTACTCCCTGAAATAAAATGAGGTTAACAGAGGGAAGATAATGGAGCAGACAGTGGGGGGAAGAAAGGGGTGGAGAGAGAGAGGAGTAAGGGGGAAAACAGATGAGTGTACCAACAAATGAAGAGAGAGACCTAAACTGAAACAGAAAAAAACAATAGACCATGCCTACAGACTACCCAACTCCCACACTAAAAAACTAAAACATACAATGATGCTAACATACAAGCTAACCAACCACCTTATTGGTGTGCTGTTCCTCTATACAAAGATATGGTTTAAAGAGAGGAGAAAAGAGAAGGAAAGAAATAGGAAAGATAAAAAAAAAGTGAACAAAACAACAGGAATAGAATCAAGTCATTAAACTAACAAAACCAATGAAGCACACACTGAGACTTTTCATTTAAATCCAATATCCTCACAGCTCTGATTTCTAGCTGTCATCTCAGGGTGGTAAATTTGTTCACAGTTAGGGTCAGTTGCCCCTGGCCTGCTGTGAAGGACAGTTCAGATCACCACTCAGTTTATCACTGCCCAGTTCACCACTCAAATCTGGCCTGTCTTCTTTTCAAGCTTGTTATTCCTGTTTTGGTGTTGTTACCTTGAATTGCCAGCAGGTGGTGCTATCTCAGCCCCTCACCCCAGAGGGGATGGAGCCAGACAAAAGCCCCGGACATAGGCCAGATATTACAGCCTGCCTCAGGGCACATGGGAGGAGACCCACAACCTGGCAGGACATCATGGTGACTGTAGAGGAGGCAGCAATCTCAGCAGATCTTGCTTGCAGGGGCTTCAAGGTCTGAAGTCATGGATTGCCTCAGGCACGGGTGGTGCGATGTGTAATGGCCACCACATAGGCAGTGTCAGTGACTGCTGTGTGTCTGCAGCAGCATTGGTGTCCGACCACTGTGATGCTTCAGTGGTGGCAATGGCCTAGCTCCATGTGAACAGCAGGCTGCCGACAATGGGATCCCCAGCCCCTGGGGAGAGAGCCAGAGACCTTCTACATTCTCCTTTGTGGAAGGTCTCATAAACCAGGTTGCCCCATCGACATCTTTCCCCAGAAACCACTAGTATTCTTGGAAGTTAATTTTCTATATCAATATATGTACATAATAAACTGAAATATTCATAAGCTATATGTATATTGTACCATTGTAAGAGGATTCTAGACGATTTTATTTGGGTAAAACTATATATTCAACTTAAATAATACAATTTTTTAAATTACAAAAAATAATTGAAACAAAACTCAGATCATACTCACCCTTTGAGTTCTCTTCCCTCTACTTCTCAGTGTATAAATAAGTGTACAAGTTTCATTAAATATAATAATGTTTTAAAGAACAATAATTTGTGAGTCTTCCTCACAAATAGGTTTGATTTTCATTAGTTTGGTAAAGGGACAATGGAGAAAATTCACACTACTTCTGTATCTTATTATTCCCTGCAGCTCTGCAGATGTGAGGCTGAAGGAAATCGCAACACAGAGGCAGAAAATGCAATTAGATTTGTTAAGGTGAGCATTCCAGCTCATCTGTGCTACTGTAGTGAAATATGCTTACTTGGGTTCTTTTTGGACCCTAACAAAATGAAGATTCTTGCTACCTGCTAAAGATCAGTGTTTGCTGTTGCCCTTGGCTTATAGACAAAAGTTGACCAGTGCCTTATTCATGTTTCTTGGGAAAACTTGTTGGGTAAGTCCTAGGTAGGTGAGTAAGTGCAACTAGGAATCGATAGATCAAGTCTAGATACTTCAATCCTTCATGACAGAGAAGAAGAGAGCTGACTGTATTATAATTTTGAAAAGACATTATCACTTAGGTAGGTTTTATATTATATTTTGTATGCAAAATATATCACAAATAATAAAGTCATGCCAAAAGGATGCAATAATAAGACCCAAGTGGTGATAAAGCCATAATGAGAGCAATTGTGGGAGATAGTGGACAGATAGACAAGAAAATTGATTACACAGTCCAAGGCTGAGCTGCCATTTCTTGCCAGTGTGTTTTAATTAGTAGTGAGGTCAGAAGCATGTGTCACCAACACTAGTTAATATTTGTGGATGATTGACATATTTACACTGAAGAGTAGTCTCCAGTGGATCCCTATAGTCCCTCTCCTTAAAGGAAAGTACATGTAGTTGCCATGTTTTATGGAGAAAGTAGATGGATTGACTGAGGATTGCCAGTGGGAAATTATTCCACAAATTGAATCTGTCATGGGTAATCAATGGAGAAAAATGTTGAAAACTATTATTTTCCAGGACTTTTGACCTGGCTGGGGCCCCAGAGATTGCTTACTTGTACTTTCACATAGCCTCATAGAATTGAATTCATATATAACTCTACATATATTGACTGGCTATATAAGCCCATACACAAACATATGTTCCAGTCAGGTAATCACATGCATTCCCAAATGATCCACCAAATTGCATTTTATATGTCAATCCTCGGTAAGGAAGGAACTATGGGAAAACAGAAGTAAAGTGTATAAGAAGACAGAAGTATATGAAGAATAAAATGAGGAGGATTTTGTGGTGATCTGAGCTCAACAGCCTGAAAGGAATGAACAAAGACAGCACATGAACCTATTAGTGAATCTTCTCTGAGAGCCTCATGGTACACTTTGATGTCATGCACCATAAAATGTTTGGTTAAAGAAAGCTGAAGATGTCTATCCACAGAACTTGCAGAATTAGGGCAGACACAGATGAGGAAAGGAAAGTAGGAAAAGTTTCAATGTCTTTGGGGAATCAAAGCTGTTTCAATTACATGGAGAATGTGGACCTTTAGAAAGGCTTGTGAACTCCTGTGAAAACAGCCCAGGAGATTATAGGCATAACAAACTTCCAGGAAAAAGAGAGTGACAAAGCTGAGAAGGAAAGGAGGATGCAATAAAAAGATGGGGGAAGGATGCTCAACCAGGAAAAGAGAAACTTAAGACTCTGACTCATTGTTCCACCAAGTCATTAATGACTTGGATTTCCTGTGCTTGGCAAAGTAGTTGTAAAAAGGAAAATGAGAAAGAATAGCAATTAATCAAAATAAAGTATACTTGAGTGGTATGACTTAAGGAATGTGGTATCTGGGATGAATTTAAATGTACAGAATCTTTCCACTTTGAGAATCTCAGACAGAAAATTATCCACTCTCATTATATTATCTTTTAACTTATTATTTTCAAACTGTTTTCCTTTTTTCTCATATCACAGATTTAATTTCTCCTTTTTCATTCTGATTCCTCTATTCCTTACCATTTCTCTCTACCAAGAGATTTTAAGGTTTAGCAACTATTTCCTTAGACCAATTTCCTATATCTATTTTTAGAGTGAGAATACAGACAGAAGAGGACCCCAATAACATCAGATTGTCTCACAGCTGAGTCTGAAATGGTTTATTTGGACACTGGACAATTTTGCTATCATCAAAAGGTCACCAGAAAAAAAATATGTTTTTTATTTATTCCAAAATGAAAATCATGCTGACACTAACTCATGCTGGAAAACTACTTGCTCAGTATACATGGTGCTTGGCCAAAAAGGGGTGTCATGGGAGAGGGAGGTTTAAATAAGAAAGCATCGTATTACCAGAAAGAATTCTTAGGTAGAAAGACCAGCATCTTTTCTCACTAACTTAAGTGAAATACATTTATTAAACTATGTAGTTAGCACACAATCTTTCCAGGAGGACCAAGAATCACCTGAGTCCACTATCTCACTGGGTTACATGGCCAAACTTCCCTGCAAGACTGCTGCAGTGAAGTCTGGTTGCTGTCATCAGTGACAGGGAAGCTAGAGCCTGATGCTGAGCAGGAATTTCTCTGCTGGGACTGCTCCATTTTCTTTCTTTCTTTCTTTCTTTCTTTCTTTCTTTCTTTCTTTCTTTCTTTCTTTCTTTCCTTCTTTCTTTCTTTCTTTCTTTTCTTTCCTTTTTTCTTTCTTTCTTTCCTTTGAGTTGGAGTCTCACTCTATTGCTCAGGCAGAAATGCTGTGGCAGGTGGACAGTAATGTAGCCTCAACCTGCTGGCCTCAGGCGATCCTTTCATCTCAGCCTTCCAAGTAGCCCGAACTATAGGCTAGCGCTACCACAACAAAGTTTTTTATTTATTTTAGAGACAAAGTCTTGCCAAGTTGCCCAGACTGGTCTCAAACCCTTGGACTCAAACAATCTTCTCGCCTCTGCCTCCCAAAGTGCTGGGATTACAGGCATAAGCCACAATGCCTTGCTTCAATTTGCTTTCTTAGGAAAAAAAAACAGATGAATTCCTTTTCAACTCACAATTTTCTGAAATGAAACTTTGGTCAGTTGTAGGTGGCTAATTAAGCTGAGATCATGTGTTAAGCTCCAGCTGCAAAAGAAGTGAAAAAGTGAGTTCCTGATCATATGGGACTCCTAAGATGAAATATTTTCACACATGAGAAACATGCAAGAGAAGCTAGTTATCCAAAGATACATGCTAAATGTCCATTGTAGTAGAAGAACTTTCAATAAATACCTTGAGGTATCAATATGTTAAGAAACAAATATTAAATTCTCTATCAAATGTCTATTCTTTCCATCACTAGTTGGTTTCTCTCTGAGGGCACTGGGCATATACTTGAAAAATTATGCCTAGATTCTATTACTCATTGACAACCAACCTGATCATCTCAGAACTCCAGGCCTTTTAAACTGCAACCAGGCTTAGAGACCCTCTGATTCAGCTACTTCATTAGTTAAGTGTCTGAAGAGGAGGTGAGTTGGCAGTTCTCACCCAAATTGTCAGTGACAGAACTGGAACCAGAAAGGTACAATTATAGGCATTCAACATGACCTTCACATTTTCTTTTCCCTGACAGTCATGTGCTGGTTCAATTAGTCTGATTATTAGATTATATTCTCATTTTTATCATCTCTATAATTCCAAAAATTTCTGTGACTTAGATAAACTTCTTGCTCTAGCCTACTTTTAGCTGTATTATTTGCCCCTTGTGCAAACAGTTTTGTCTCTAACCAGGTCAGATATGTGTTGGGCCCCAAGTGTTCACACACCGTGATGCTTTTGAATCTTCACTTGTGCTGTTTTCTGTGCTTGGAATATTCTTCCACATTTTCTGATTGAAAATAGTCTGCTAAGCTGGGCTCGGTGCCTCAGCCTGTAATCCCATGCCTTGGGAGGCTGAGATGAGTGGATTGCTGGAGCCCGTGGGTTCAAGACCCGATAGGCAACTTGGTGAGACCTCATTTCTAAGTTTTTTTTTTTTTTAAATTGGCCGGGTGTGGTAGCACGCACCTGTAGTTCCAGCCACTTGGAAGGCTGAGGTGAAAGGATCACTGGAGCCCAGCAGGTCGAGGCTGCGGTGGCCAGGAGTGGCCACTGCACTCCAGTCTGGGCAACAGAGTGAGACTCCAACTCAAAAAAAAAGAAAGAAAGAAAATAGTCTGCTGGTTCTTGGAAGATAACCCAAGTAAGACCTATGTCTGTTCTAACACATAGGGGATCAGCCCTCCCCACAAAATGGAATTTTTTCATTAAAAATTGTGTATACATTTTTACATATTTCAACTTCAGTCACCTTCAAAGTACTCCCCATTTAATGTAATAAATTTATGGAGATGCTTTTTCCACTTCTCAAGCAATTTTTGGACTCGTCAATTTTGATGGCTTTTAGTGCTTCTGCTATTTGTTTTTTGTTTCACCTCTTCCACATGGGTAAAACACTTTCCTCAAGGACTTTTTTTCATCAGGGAAACAAAGAATTAGGTGAATAGAGAGGATGGGGCACAGCAATCAGGCTGTTTTTTGATTATTCATGTTGTATGTGCAACATCCACATAACAAGACTTTAGGTAATACATAAATACATCATTATTACATATCTTATGAATGTGACTTTGGAAAATGTCTTTTCAATGATTTATTGGTATGTCAAGAAATATTAGAATAAGCTTTCAATGTACTTTGGGGGATAGTCTTAACTTGAGGCTCAGTTTTAAGTGCTGCAAATAGAATTGGTTGAAAAATTTTAAGTAGTTTATTATGCAAACTTGAAAGTTGTACTTCAGTTTGTTTTTCAAACAAAATTAGTGCATTTCCAAAACTCTTTTGGTAGGAATCCAGGTAGGCACTTTAAAACTGAGGCTTTGTGTTCATTTTGTGGATAAGTGAAACAAATGTGTCAGTGATGAAAAGCTTGGATATAGTCTTAACTAGACTATTTACTGAGCCAATTTTCCATTTCAGTTTGATTAAACAGTCATATCACAAAATAAAAGAGATTGAATTCCACAAAAGCAAATTAAGATTAAGGAGCAAGTATTTTAAAAGTTCTTCAGACAATACTCATGCATTCTCACCCTGGAACAGCTGACCTGGAAAAAAAGATGGAAACATACAGAATTAATGTTGCTGATAGTGAAGAGCAAGAGGAACATAAATGAGAGAGGGAGAGGGAGAGAGGGAAAGAAAGAGAGGATTCTACTGAGAGCCTCCACCAGAGGAGATGACACTTGAGTGAAATTTCTGAGTGTAACCAACACAAAAAATTACACCTGGGGAAGTTCAGGTTGATTAAATTTGCCAGGAAAAAAAAAAAAGTCCAGCAAGAAATGAGACTTCCAAGTTAGAATAGTATTATTGGTTTATTTGTATTGAATTGATGTGAGTTTCAGATATTAAGACTACATTAGAAGACTATTGGCCTCAAGCAAAATGTAAAGTACTTTTCCAGACGCCTGGCAGAAAGAGGAATCATTTCTAAATATAGCTCTTCATAGAATAACTTTGAGTTTTAACTATTTATTTGCTAACAATTTAGAAGTTGCATATTCTTCCATGAAATGTATGTATGAAGAATTATGGTCTTTAAGAAAAATTCCAAATTAAGTTAAAAACTAAATTTGGAAAGCCCTCATTGGAATGCAAATTGGTGAAAATAGGGAACTTTCAACTTATGTAAACAATTCAGTTTTTAGTAAATTCCCTTCTGCGAGAGGAATGATTGCAATGGAGTGAAAACTTCCCAAAATGAGTTTTGGCTGAGGCCATATCTTTATGCTGGCTGTAGCACTTTTCAATAAGCATGTAGTTATTATTGAAAGAACAGAGTGGTTTACTGACTTTATATAAATCACCAATGTGGGCTGTTTTTAAAATTAGTCTAAATAAGGCTAAACAATAAGTAAACAAATTCCTAGGTCCCTCATCTAAATTGTCTGTGTCCTCAGTAATTATGTTTTGTACAATATCTTTGCAGTTTTTTTATTGATAATAAACTTCACAATTCACCAGACTTTAGAGCACTCCTCCACATATTTTAATTATTTATGTTATCAGTCTTATGATCAGATAGTAAAACACTCAGAGCATACCAATGGTACATGTAGACACAATGGTAGCTTCACTGTCAAAAGAGACACTGTTGGAGAGGAGAAACAAAAATATGAGAAAATAAAAAACTCAGGAAAAGATACACTTCAAAACATTACCTCCTGTGAATAGCTATAATTAAAAATATAAATACTAACACGTGTTAATAAGAATCTGAAGAAACTGGAACCCTCCTACATTGATGGAGAAATGACATAACTGATGAAAAAGCTATACATTGAGTAACCATATAGCCAATCATTTCCATATATATATATATATGTAATTAGATGAATTGTGCATGCTCTCAGACTCATATGTTGAAGTTCTAACTTCTCCTATTTGGAGAAAAGATTTCTAAAGGCATAATAAAGTTAAAATGAGATCTTTAGGGTCAACCCTAATCCAGTATAACTGGTGTTCATATGAGAATAAGAGATTTAGACATTCAAAAAGATATGTGTATGCACAGAAAAAAGACAGTGTGAGGATATAATGAAGAGACAGTCATCTGCAAGCCAAATAGAGCAACCTCCAGAAAATCCAACCCTGTGGGATCCTTGTCATTAAACTTCCAGCTTCTAGATCTGTGAGAAATACATTTATTGTGTATAAGCAACCCAGTGTATGATATTTGGTATGACAACATTGGCAAACTAATACAATATATACCCATGATATATAAAAACATGTCCACACATGTAGTACATGAGTGTTCATAGCAGCATTATTCATAAAAGCTGATAGAAACCACCCAATTATCTATAAACTGATAAAGGGATATACAAAATGTGGTATAGTCATGCAACTGAATATTAATTAGCTATACAAATCAATAAAGGATTGATTCATGTAATAGAATGAACCTTGAAAAAATTGTGTTAAATGAAAGAAGGCAGACACAAAATGAAAGACTACACAGTGTATTATTCCACTAATATAAAGTGTCCACAATAGGCAAATTCATAAAACCAGAAAGTAAATTAGTGATTGCTTGCCAGGGGTCAGGAAACAGAAAAGCAAATAGTGACTGCTTATGTGTATCAAGATTTATTTTTATTGTGATAAAAATTTTCTAGAATTAGATAGTGGGCATGGTTGCAAAAATTTTTGATATACTTAAAAAACACTGAAATACCATGTACACTTAAAAAGGTAAATTTATATTATACTAATTATATCTTAATAAATTCTACAACATAAAAACAAGAAGAAAAGGATACCAGTTCTGGATTCATAAAATTCCATCCAGAAAGATAATAATTACTTCAAAAGAAAAAGCTAAAACAAACGAAAAAGTAATTTACTCTAACATCTAGAAATAAAATGCAAAGCTATAGATTTTGAGGGTATAGCTTTTTACTTTATAAAACCATACTTTAAATTTTTATCCTTTATATTTTAATAAAATCCCCAGAGTAAATGTGAATTACATGAAAAAATGCTAAATATTGTTTTTTTTTTTTAAAAAAAAGCAAAAAACAAACAAATAGAAAAAAAATCTCCTATGAATGTGAAGATCTGATAACAAATAAGTAAATGAATTAAAGGAAGTGTGGAAATGAATATTTGGGGTAAAAGAAAAGCTAAGAGCATATCAGCCAATTATTATTGTAAGAAACAATGGTATGCTTGACTGAGATTGTCCTTAATGTTATAGTGCAAGTCAGGAGTTTGCCTTCTAAAAACTGAGGACTTCTGGAAAGGCAGTTACTTTGGAGTTATCTATGAGAGCTTGACATGGCTACCAGACATCATCACCTTGTTCTCAAGATACCTAGACAAAATAAAGATTTGTGGGCTCTTTACGGATCCCAAATGGCAAACAGTTTCTACTCCCCAATCTAAGAGGGACAGTTGGCAGAAAACCATCAGTCTATGTTCACAACACCATGAATCCATCCTGGAGATCTAGCTTTTCCACACTTCCTTTTCCTCTTCAGCTACCTTGGGTAAGAAGGCCAAATTTGTTATCTTAGTGTCCTCTCCAAATTTGCCTGCTCTCAGGGCCTCCCTTTAGAGCCAATCAGGTTACTTTTCACTTTCCTTGCCATTTTGATACATTTTTTTTCTAAATGAGAGCTGTCTTTTGGAATCACTATTGAAGTTCCAAGGTCACTGCTGCCAACTTTACCTCAGCAACCATCTGACTGAGCCACTATGAATAGGCAAGTGGCATTGCTTTGACTGGGCTCCATTCTTCTCTGTGTTAAGGTCTTACTCTATAGTCCACCAACTAAATTAATATTCCCAGCTCTTGGTCAAATCTGTCCCAAGCCACACCTTCCTTTAGAGGACAATCAGCTTCCCCTACCCTTCCACATACCTTTTTATCTTGGTCACACTTCATACTAGACAATCATTTTCTGCTTTCTCCTAGACTTCTTCCTATTGATAAGTGGACCCTTCTCTGTTTCCTTTCCAGTCTCGAAACCATTTCTTCATACATCAATGAGTGATGGTGCATTTGAAAACAGTGAAAAATCTAAAAAAGAATTATTAATGTAAAAATGATATTTTTTCTTATCTTCCTATTAAAATATTTTACATTCCATTTGTCAAAAACCTAATGAAAATTAATTAACTTTATATATCAGGCAAC
Organism: Tarsius wallacei; assembly: GCA_963574415.1. Classification (NCBI taxonomy): domain Eukaryota; kingdom Metazoa; phylum Chordata; class Mammalia; order Primates; family Tarsiidae; genus Tarsius; species Tarsius wallacei. The sequence continues at coordinate 25,277 of CAUYQG010021047.1, forward strand.
AATGCATGGTAAATATAATATACACAACATTTAAAGAAACTTACACGGTATCTTTTTTGCAGAATATGGTTAAATTGCATCTGTCTTCTTTTTTGCTATGCTTTGATTTCTATTATAAGATGCCAATGGGTATTGATGAGATAAATTGCCCTATAAATGACTTTGTGTTCAGAAAATAAAATAAGAAATGTTCATCTATAACCATAGTCTAGATGCTTCCTTGAAAACATTGTTTTAATGATGTCAAAAAACTTTCTGTTTTGGAAAAACAAAACAAAACAAACCAGCTTCCTTTTAATTGACTTACCTTGTCTTATGAAACCAGTATCACCCAAGCAATAACACTACATTGAAGAAAATGTGATTCCCAGAAGGAAAAATAATTCTAAAAGAGAAATTCCAGTGTTAAAATATTTAAACTTCTGTAATTTTTACAATCAATGCTTAAGATTAAACTCACTGTTAATATTACATGATTTATAGTCATCAATAAAAATTCTGCTGTTAATGCTCATTTACTATCATGTAGATGTAAATTATCTTTCACTTAATCATTTGGCAGATCTGTTTTGGGAGTATTCAGAATTGGATCTATTGCTTAAGCTGAACATGCACTGAAAAGATTGAGAAGGTTCTGGCTCCAAGGCATCTCATAACTTTTAAAAAATTATTCTTCCCACAAAAACAATGATCTCATCATGAAGGGCAGAATAGAGAAGCATGTTTGTCATAAAAAATTCTGCTTTCATGTGTGAAAATAACCTAAAGCAATGAATCATATAGTTACTTGGCTCTTATTTCCCTTAAAAATATGTGAACCTATCTTGTTTCTTTTTGTTTGTTTGTTTCCAGCACACTGAAATAAGCCTATGTCATGCTTTTCAGGCACAATGATGACACATATTATCCAAACAAATGTCAAAAACATACACAATTCTTATTTCTTTCCTAAAATTGAGAACCTCTGTACTACAGAGAACTAGGTTTTGAATTGGCAGGTAAGGTAAAATACTGTAGATTTCTTCATAATGGGACAAGGGAAGAAGGAAGGAAGATTTGATTTAGAAAGGGGTGGAGTCATTCTCATAAAATTAGTGCTAATTATGAGAGATAGAATAATAATAAAAGCCATATAATGCTTTATATACACATAGTGTCTTATGTGCATTCATGAGTGCAACTATTATTTTAATATGTACAATATAAAGGGCAGAATAACACAAATTAATGCACTGAATGAGTCAGTGCCAATGAGTGAAAGCATATTCAACCTATGTACAGACACAACCACACACAGACAAGCTTAAAGACAGTGACAACAAAATGTATTAAAAATTGTATAAATCTGGATCAAGGGCCCTCAAAAGAATCTGCACAGATGCATTGCTTATAGATATGTTAAGATTTTAAAATTGGGTAATACGTCAAGTGCAATGAATCTCTCCTCATTTTACAAATAGAAAAACTGAGGTGTCCACAGATTCATTGACTCCCTTAATTTCAAAATTAGTTCATGTCAGAGGCAGCTCAAGAAGGAAAAACAAATATATTCCATGGTATTTGACAAGAGAATTAAATTTGTTTCTCTTTAAGTGTAAACTATAAAAAAAACTAAACTATGAAAATGTTGCATATATTCTAAATATATGGGTTAGTATGCACACATATACTTTCTTGCTTTGTAAGTTTTAGGAACTGAAATCAGTGGCATCCCTGTAGTGAATAACATACCTAGTAGCTAGATCTCAATTTGTAATACTATTCTCCAATTAAAAAAAATAAAAATCTCCTTGGATAAAAGGCTGATTTTACAATTAGGGAAAAGAAAAGGTACACACGAGATAACAGGAAGAGCTCCCAAGTTGGCATTTGAACAAAACACCATAAGAATAATAATTACTACTTGTGCCAAAATAAAAATAATGTAGTATTCCATTATAGTTCAAAATATAAAATAAATATCCATTAGGTCATACTGATTCAAATGAACAAATAATGAATAACTGGGGGAGAATAGATCTCCAGTGCAGAAGAATCCCAAATAATGTATGTAATACTTCAAGATGTGGATCACATAAATCCTCACTACTTAAGTGTGAGCAGTGCATGGTATCCACTTTTTAAAAGATTATTGCATGGAAAAAATAAAAATAATTATATTGTAGTTGAAAACTTTGACAAACTTTACCTCAGTCAAGTGATCTAGTTTATCATGGGTTACCATTATTATTGAGGGGTTATTTGATAACATGCATTTTTTTGGGAGTTGGAGTCTCACTCTGTCACTCAGGTTGGAGTTAAGGGGTGCTTACCATGACTTACCACAGCCTTGGTCTACTGGAGTCAAGCTATCCTCCCACCTCAGTTTCCTGAATAGCTGGAAGTACAGGCATGCAGCACCACACCTGAATAATGTTTCTACTTTTCTGTAAAGGTGAGATCTTGCTGTGTTTCCCAGGCTAGTCTCAGACTCCTGGCCTCAAGAAATCTTTCTGTCTTGGCCTCCCAAAGTATTGGTATTACTGGCATTACCCACCACACCTTGCCTGATTTCATGCATTCTTGATGGGCTGTGATAAAAATTATCCCTAAAGGACAAAGATCATAAAATGCTATTTAGCAGCACATTGTATGCTTTGGAAGTTACTTGTTCTTTGAATTGAACTACATGTTGTGAGAAGTTCAAACCAATCTCCATAGAAGACTCCATGATGAGTTCATTTTCTACTCTATTACATCATGTCTTCTATACTCTATTAGCTCTGCCTAGGTTTAGGGCAAACAAAATAGTTCCCACCATATTGTAAGAAATGAAAGCAGGATAAGAGATATTGTTGCAATCACTTTTGGAAAGCACAACCTGCATATGGCAAATATAAAGACAGATGAAGTCAAGAATTTTGTTTGTGTTAAATGAGAGGGATATAAGCAAGTTGCAGCTGGAAAATTTGAATATTCAAGAGAAAAATAAGTCAACCATAAAAAGTTTCTGCAGAGATAGGAGAGGTTGTGATCCAAACTGTAACTGGGAGAATTAGCCTAGGAGAGTGGAAGTAAAGAATATTGATTCTGATATGGAATGCTGGGAGGTTAACCACCTTCAACCTTTCCCTTTATCATATTATAAAAGAAGTAGTCACATATAAAGTCTAAGTGAAAGTGAAGAGGGCAAAAAACAGTTTAAAGAGAGAGGAAAGCATTGGAAAGAGGCACATGAGAAGGTGATCAAAGCTGAGAATACAGTAAATGTTGAGGTTTGTGAATTCATAGACTACTGTATCTTTCCTGTCTTAAGATTTTCTCCAGTAGTACTATTCCTCCATACAGGTGCAGACATAAAAACAAGAATAGTTTTTTCATGATTAGTTTTTTGTTAGATAGATAAAATTAAAAAAGAAAACAGATTAAAGCATTAACAGTATTAGCAAAAGTGTTATTGAAATACTGGCACATCACATCTTAGATAGATGACTACAGAATACTGATATATTGGGAAAAAGCCAAAGGTTCAGTGGACCACTGTTGTTTTGGAAATTGATAGGTGACCAAAATTAGAGTAGCTGAAAAAGTGGAAAGAAACATAGTTACGATCAGAGAGTGGGTTGCTTTGACAATTTCAAGAGTGAAGTAGTTACAAGGTCCTGGGAGTGGGATTTGTGAGTGGTGGGAGGACAGAGCTACAGTGCAAATAAATTCCCCATAGATGAGGAAGTCAATATACTGAAAGGCTAAGACACTGGATGGAGACCCTTTTGGCATCTAAGACACAGGATGATGGCAAGCCTTGAAGTCAAGTACATTGATGAGGGGATTAAATGATGCATGACGCAGATTCAGGGAAAGACAGTGTGGCTCAAAAACATGGGCTTCAAAGAGAAGCACACTAACAAGACTGGAAATACATAAATATCCATTCTTAAAAACCTAAAAGCATGACTTATGGTTTTGTAGATAAAAGTAGATAGTCCCCCAAACCAAAAATGTGTTCTTATTTATAAGTGTGATGTTAATTGCCAAAAAATAATTGATTGAAAACATCACTCAAATCACAAGATGTTTTTGAAAATAGTATGAGTTTCTAAGACAGATTTATAGTCACACAACATTCATCATGATATTGACAGATTATGAAAATTATAGAAAAAATTTGTGAATTAAAGTTAAAATTTTATTGTCTGTGTTCAGTGGCTCCGCTTATACTCCCAGCAATTTGAGAGGCCTAGGCAAAGGAATTGCTTGAGCTGCAGGATCAAAAACAGCCTGGGCAACTTGGCTAAACCTTGTCTCTACAATAAATAGAAAGTTGGCTGAGTATGGTAGCACATGCCTGTAGTTCTGGCTACTTGGAGGGCTGAGGCAGGAAAATCACTGGAGCCCATGAGGTCGACACTTGGGTGGCCATAAGCAGGCCACTGTACTCCAGCCTGGGAAGCAGAGTGAGACTCCTAATCAAAAATAAATAAATAAATAAATAAATAAATAAATAAATAAATAAACAAAAAAACCTAGAAACAAACAAAAATAAAGTTAGAATTCTATTAAAATGTACCAATTGGAGAAAATTTTGGAACACTCAAAAATCTGGAGGTAATAGTCTGCATGAAAAATAATATCAAATAAGAAAAACCGTCCAAAGTTGAGGCTTTATATGTAATCTTAAATGACTTCTTTTTAAAGTTTGATTTGGAAATACAGAAATGTGAAGCCATTAGGAAAAGAATATTTTGAAACCTAGTATGTAGTCCTTATTCTATTATTAAACAATTGACTTTGGCAAAATATAAAATATATAAAATTCATCTTGCCTCTTAGCTTTGTCACCTTCTCTTAAATCAGGAGGTAGGAGGCCAATCTCTAAACTATCATTGTTCATTAATTTTTCAAACTACTATTTAA
>CAUYQG010021050.1:0-10294 GCA_963574415.1 Tarsius wallacei
TGCTGGAGAGGGTGTGGCGAAAAGGGAACACTCCTACACTGTTGGTGGGAGTGTAAGCTAGTGCAACCTCTGTGGAAAGCAGTGTGGCGATTCCTAAAAGCTCTAAACACCAACCTCCCGTATGACCCCGCAATCCCCCTACTGGCAATTTATCCTGAAGAACACAAATCACTCTGTAAAAAAGATACCTGCACACGTATGTTTATCGCAGCATGGTTCACAGTAGCAAGAACCTGGAAGCAACATGCTGTCCATCAAAAGAGGACTGGATTAAAAAAATGTGGTACATATACACAATGGAATACTACGCAGCCATAAGAAAGAACGAAATCATGAATTTCGCAGCAACTTGGATGGAACTAGAGTCCATAATACTGAGTGACCTCTCACAGAAACAAAAAACTAAGTATCACGTGTTCTCACTCATATAGTAGACCTTGATCATCCAACGTACTACCACAAGAGAATGACTGAGGGTGGTGGGAAAGTATGGGGGGGGGAGGACGATGGGATTAATGGTGATAAATGTCGGTCTGGGGATGGGGAGACACCTCTTATCATCAAGGGTGCCTGAACGAAGCATTTTTGTATGCCTAACCCCTAACTGTACCCCATAATACCATAATTTAAAAAAATTAAAAAAAATAAATAAATAAAATAAAATTCAAGATCTCAGTTTATCACTTATGAATTCTTTCCAGATCAATTCTTGAAAGATAGAATAGAGCAAACTGAGAAATTGATTTAAAAAAGAAGTGTAATACAAGGAAAAAATTATCATAGGAATTTTAATTGCAATTAAATAATTATTGATAATATGGCCATAAAACACTATATTTTTAAAGAACAGATAAGCATAATGTAATAATTAGAAAATAACAATTAGAACTTAAAATTCAAAGTAATTCCAACAAAACCTGAGAGAGGGAAAGAGAGAAAAAAGTAAGAGAAAGGATTTGCCTTATTCTGAGAGGAGTGAGATTTAAAGTACAAACTAAATAGCAATTTTGAGAGAAAAATACAAGTTTAGATACAAAAGGGAGGACCAAAAAAAAAAAAAAACCCTGAAATTATCTTTTGGAGGACATGTAGTATAGACTTCCCCCACTAGGTAAAAGTTGTAGGAGTCCATCAGCATCAGTGTACCAGCTAGTGTTATTGCGAGAGGCTATATTACAGAAGAAATATCTGAGTTGTGGCCAACAAGTGACTGGTTCTTCCACCATGACAACACACCTGCCCACACTAAGCCAAGTGTTCTGCAGTTGTTGTTGTTGTTTTTTAGCAAAAATGGAATGATCCCCATGCCCGACCCTCCCTATTCATCCCGAATGACTTTTTTTGTTGTTGTTCCCTTGATGAAAAGAGCCCTCAAAAAGAAACATTTTGCTGATGTGGAAGAGGTGAGACAAAAATGGCAGAAGCACTAAAAGGCATCAAAATTGATGCAATCAAAAACTGTTTTGAGTAGTAGAATAACCATCTTGATAGGTATATTGCCTCAGACAGAGAGTACTTTCAAGGTGACTGAAATTTAAACATGCAAAAATCAATGCACAATTTTTAATAAATAAGTTCCAGGTTTTTTGGAGTCTCCCTTCATACTTATTAAAAAACTCAGAATAACTACTGAAACAATAAAGATAACATCTATAATTTTTAAATAGCAGCAGAAATAAATAAAACCTTATCAGCAAGAGAGAAGAACAACACCCAAAACAACAAAAAACAAGCAAAACTAAAGACAAGAAAGCCTTACAAATAGAAGACACAAAAGGAAGAGGATTGACTGATTTAATAAACACATGTAGCACTTGCCGAGATCTAGGGACTATTCAAAGTGCTTCACAAATATCAACTGACTTAATCAAACATACACAATTATTTCAACAAATGTGAATGGGTTTAATTTCTCCATTTAAAATATTCTTATGCCTTAAGTTGTATTAAAACAAAGGGACAGGGAGAGCAAAAGAAAGAATAGCTTTAAACAAAATGACTAAAGTTTGTTAAAGCAAAGGGCTAGGAAATGTACACCAAAACAAAACAAAGAAACCAGGATGGCAATATTACTTTCGAACAAACTAAAATTCAAATCAAACAGGATTAAATGGGAGAAAAGGAACTTTTTTATGATGATAAAAGCTGTACATTATAAAAAGCTTTAAGACTACTAAACTATGAGCCTCAGAATAATATCAAAACTCGTTAATTCAAAATTATTAGGAATGCCAGGATTTGAATGAATTCCTGGGGTTGAAAAGGGAGGGAGAAATTTTTGGCCAAAAGGATTTGCCCAATCAGTCAGTGGTCATAGCTGGGCAATAACAAGTCCACTTTGACTAAAACTGAAGGTCTGTAGGGGAGGCTGAGGAAGAAAAGATGAAAGAGCAGGTTGAATGCTAGGCCAAAAAGTCTAGATTTCACCACCAGCAAAGGTGCTAGGGCACCAGGTGCAGTGGCTCTCATCTGTAATCTTAGCACTCTAGGAAGCGGAGGTGGGAGGATCTCTTGAGCCCAGGAGTTCGAGATCAGCCTGGGCAATATAGTGAGACCTCGTCTATACAAAAAAAAAAGAAAGAAAGAAAAAATTAGGCAGAGTGGCATGCGCCTGCAGTCCCAGCAACTTGGGAGGCTGAGGCTCAAAGATTGTCTGAGCCCAGGAGGTCAAGGCTTCGGTGAGCCATGTTCATGCCACTGAAGTCCAGTCTGGGCTGCCGAGTGAGACTGTGACTCATATAAATAAATAAATAAATAAATAAATAAATAAATAAATAAATAAATAAATGCCAGAGAGATGTGATCAAAGGTGTTCTTTAGGAAGGAACATCGGCAGCAGCGTGCAAGACTGGCTGGGGAAGAAATGGGTATTGGCAAGACAGGTCAAAGGGCATGATCTAACTAGTAAATCAGTAGTACATTTCCATATCACCCTTAAGTTCTTAGACTATCACAAGGAAGTGTTCGGAAGCTGAATTCAATAATGTATATGCAGGCCCTCTGGAAATTGAGGTGTTATAAATATGTAATATTAATATTAATTATTCTCATTCATTCTGCAGTATTCTGTTTAAATACTCAGAGTCTCTAAATCGCGATCATAAATTGGTATCCCTATACCTTATCTTGTAGGTAATTGCAAGCTTTGAAGAACTTGATCAAAGTGAATTTTTTCGCCGAGGATCTAAGAAGAGCCAGGAGGTGAGCAATTATAGAGGCAGTCCAGGCGGATCAGTTCTTCCCCTCCTTTTTTCTCCGGGCCGCCTCCCACTCTGCCCTATGCAGGGAGTTGGGATTCGGGAACTTGGGAGGGTCCTATCAGCTAGGAGGACATGGTCTCCTATGAGAAAGGCTCTTTTTTAAGGATATTTAAATCGGTTTTATAATTTTAAGAAAATGTTTGATGCCAACATTTTTAAGGAAATGTAATCTTTGATTCCCCGCCGTGCTTAGGATATTCAGAAGAGAAGGGATTTTCCTGGTTTTCAGAAGCGCTGCTAAGAATGTACTCCCCCAATCACCCGCATCAGTGGAGGGAAGCCAAAATGGAGATCATTCCAACAGTAGATCACTCAAAGCCATGCTGCTCTCTAATTTGGGAGTGCATTCAATTACTTGCTTTTCTTGCACCTAGGTCTTTCTAATTGTGTATTCCCTAGGTTAATGTGCAAAGCAATCTGCTATCCCTGACCACACACTAATTTATAAAGGGTAGAATGGCTCAGGTGGGCTGGTTGGCATTGGTGCATCAGCCGGCATTAACCACTTGCCACAGAGAATTACAAATGAGTAATTCATAGTCAGATGATGGAGAATTCTCACATGCAACATTTTGTCTTAGGAGCCAACTGCAAAATGTCTATGATTTCTATGATTTTCTTTCTGTGTATGTGTGTGTATATGTGTGAGAGAAAGAGAGAAATTAAGAAGGATTTTATGATAATTTTATGGTAATCCTTTAGCACTAAAAGAGAATTACTAAGGTCTTGCTTTTAGGAATTGAAGTAACTATCTTTAGCCTCTTTCTAACATTGAAAATGTGAGGATTCCTATTTTTAAAGGAAAAAAATTCAACCATGATCTTTAGGTAAATGATTTTAATGTCACATAGCAGCAAGAGAATATATAAAGTTGAAACTTACCATTTCTCAACTACTTTCATCAGGAATTTATAATCCTCAACGGCTAAATTTTGAGAGAAAATATACTACTATTACTTACTAAACTCAATATTTTTTTTTTATTGAGGCCCAAACATTAGCACTGGCAACAAAAGACTAAATATAAACAGGGTTAATTATTTTCCTGGCTTCACCAAGCATGATTCTGAGGCACCGAGATTAGAACATCTATTAAGATAGATATAATTATTATTGATAAATATGGTCTATTTGTATATTTTCCATAACATCCATACAATAAATGACTTTGTAGGAATCGTAATCAAAATGTATATACAGTAACATTTTCTTGATAGGTGAGAATAGGTGAGTATTCTTTGGTGAATCTCTCCCAAATTACAAAGCTGAAGATAGATAGTTATTGAAATCTGGCAATAGCAATCAATAAATTAAATAAATATCAGCTTATCAAAAACTTGTATTGAAGATGACTGTCATTCCACCCACCCATCATCTTCTTACTGCCCACACTCTTTCTTAAAGAGCATGCCTGGCATTACCTGGAAAGGACACTAAAACATTGAGGCTAGTAATCCTAGTGCTTCGGAAGGCTGAGGCAAGAGGATTGCTTGAGGCCAGGAGTTTGAGACCAGCCTGGACAATATAGTGAGGTCTTTTCTCTACAAAAAGTAAAAATACAAAAATTAGCTAGGTGTGGTGGTGTGTGCCTGTAGTCTAGCTAATTGGGAGGGTTGCTTGAGCCCACGAATTCGATACTGCAGTGAACTATGATTGTGCCACTGCACTCCAGCTGGGGTGACAAAGAAAAACCCTATCTCTAAAAAAGAGAGAGAGAGAGACAAAAACAGAGAGAGAATACTGAACACTATATCTTTGTCCATCTGACAATATTAACTGATTGGACAAAGGTGGAAAATTTCACCAAAGCTGAACCCATCACAGTCTCTCTCCTGGTTTTGGATGCACAGACTAGAACACCATTTGTAATTAGAGAAAGAAGCTGCTATTTTAGGGACCCTTGTCATGGTCATTTTTCCAAAGACAAAAGAATGCAGCAAGTGTGGCAGAAACAAGGAAGCAGGGGTAGAGGGACAGGGAGAGAAAGAAATTGAGTAAAAGAGATGATTTTACCAATAATTTTCTGGTTCTATAGAGTTCCACAATACTTGCTAAAATTGGACACTTTTAGATGCTTTAGTATCCTTACAATAAACTTCCCTTTAATTAGCCCAGCTTAAGTGGATTTTTTCTTGCAACCATGCATACAAAACTGCTCAACCACTAGGTTAATTTTTAAGACTTCTAAAGATGGCAACAACTTAATTTTCTCTGCCAGAATTTCAGAGAGAGGCAAACAAATCTGACATCAGAAATGCAGTTGCCTCACTTATGGTTAGAATCCCGTCAGTTTAGGGGAGCCATGGCTGAACATTATTTATACACAGCCCACATTTAACTTATCCTGCTCAAAAGCATGACCACAACACTAAGTAGACAGAAGTGGTCAAAATTTTTAAAAATTATTTTCCAGGAAGTGGTGGTAATTTGGACACAAAATCATAACCATCTGAGAGTCCTTTGACTCATTGTGATTGACTACTAGGGATAGAAAGAGAATGTACATGTAATCCATAGCATGGAAGGAAAATCAGCAGATTCTTGAATCAAAGGTCTATTCTGTTTCTGTGATTATGTATTTGTTGATTAAAAACCTCTGCTAAGTAAAGTGTTGATTAAGCTTTATGTGCATCACAATAAGAGGCACCAACCTTCTCTTTGACCTATTTTTTTAAAGTTTAAGAAAAATAGAGAATAGTTCAAGTCAAGAATGCTTAAGCAAATCACCAAATAAGAAAAACAATTAGAAGTTTGGTATGGGATTACCAAATTAAGATCAGAATCTGGGAGAAAATAGAAAGGAAGGTAAAAGAAAATACATGGGGAGAGAGTTAAGATGTGAAAGGACTCAGAAGACCTCCATACTTATGATAACTTCAGGAAAATCCTAATAATATACACTTTGTACTTAGCTATAGGACAATGGAAGAGGAATGGACAAAATAAAACCTTGATGAACTGATTTTTAACAAAGCAAAACACTTCATGAATGAGCAGAAAGCTATAGAAGCTTCTAGGGCAAATACTGCCTCTGGATACAGGTAGGCAGATGAAAAGATGTGCCATGGACCCGGTGAATCTTCAGGTAAGAAGAGGCCAGCTGAGCTATTGGCAATAGTAGTGAAGGCATTGAGGTCTGGAAGACCCTTTAAGACTATTTCATGCAGCATACATTTTCTTGTTATAATAATGTTTCTTATTCTCTCCTCCTACAATTTTTCTGAGAAAAGCTGGGCATGCTGTATTAGGTAATAGAAACTGGGTAAATAGGTCATTAATTTCAGAATTTATGGTAATCTAGCTAGAAATTAGACTGCTTAAAATTTGCTGTAACTGTAGATGCCAGAGGATCCAAATTCCTCTGATATCTTTGCTTTTGTCTCCCTTCTTGACTTTGGGCTTCCCTAAGTACTGCTTCTCAAAAACAGTTGTCTTACAGCTCTTTCAACTGTAATCCACTGTTATTAAACTGGAACCCTGCTGGTGTGGTGGAAAGCCATGGAGAATGGGGCATATTCTACACTCTTCTGATTAAATCTCTATGTTTTACTGGACCTGTGTCTTTCACATGTGTTTCTCCAGTAGTAATTTTTTTTTTTTTTTTTTTGCCTCCTTGCTCTCTACTCCCTTTCCTGACCATAGCAATCTCAATTTATTTCCTTGGAGCCTTGAACCCTGTTGACCACGTATTTCCTTTTTACATGAGATAGAAAGACCAGAGAGAGCTTGAGTGGGAACAATGTCCTTTCCCCAACTGGAATAAGGTTCTGAAAGAATCTTTCCCCATGGAACATGGGTTGTTGTTATGGAGAAGGCTCTGGGCATATTTCTCACTGATTAATCATTCTTTCCCCTTCCAGAGCCACCAGAGGTTCTTTTTTGGCTCTTTACTGTAATAAATTTCTGGGGTCCCAGGTGATACAATCTATAAAAGTGTAGGGTCCCCATATGATGTGGCTCCCAGGAGTTTCTACTTCTGGTCCACACTCAATCTCCAGCAATTATCAAAATTACTATTTAAGGGTTGTTTCTAGGTTATGGCTTTAGTGGACTCTGCTTCAGGTGGGGAGACCTTGGCTATGCTTCTCTGGATGAGCTTGTTTCTGCAGATTTGGAGGAGGAAGTTTGCCCTGTAACCTCAGCTCTCTAATGTGTTCAAGAAGAGTCACCGATTTTCAATTATCTAGCTTCTTCTTGTTTTAAGGATAGGAAGTGATGACTTCCAAACTGCTAACATGCCAGAGCTAAAATTGGAAGTTAATCTACATATCCATATCTGATAACATACACATTCATATCTAATACACATGGAAGATAGACCATCAATGTCAGTACTTTTAAAGGACTGAAATAATACAGAACATTTTCTACAATCAAAATATTGTCAAGTTAGAAATTAATAATAAAAGTCAATATATATAAAATCCACAAGTATTTGGAAGTTAAGTACTAACTTCTAAATAATCCATGGTTCAAAGGAGAAATCAAAGGGAAATTTAAAAATTGTTTGAATTAAAATTAAAATACAACATATAAAAAATATGAGATAAAAGGTATATTAGTTAAGTATTGTTGTATAATAACATTACCAAAAATATAGTTACTTAAAACAACACTTATTGTCTTTCAGTTTCAGTGAGTCAGCAGTCTGGGCATGACTTAGCTGGATTCCCCGCTCCAGAGTTTCACAAGTCTGCAACTAAGGTGTCTTCCATGGCTGCAGTCTCACCTGAAAACTTGACTGGGGAAGAATCTACTTCCAAACTCAAGCAGTTATTGGCATGATTCAGGTCCTTCCCATAGAGAAAACTCAAGAGCCAAATGGTTTACCTGGAAAATTCTATCACATCTTAAAGAAGAAATAATGCCAATCTTATACAGATTTTTTCAGAAAGTAGATGAGAAAAGAATACTTTCTAACTTTTTTGTGAAGCCAGAATAACCCTAAAACCACAATCAGCAAGTGCATTACAAGAAAAGAAAGTAAAAAAGAAAAGAAAAGAAAAGAAAAAAGTGACAATTTTCCTGAATGACTACAATGGAGAAATTTTAATAAAATGTTAACAAAGTAAGTCTAGTAATATATACATAGGATAATACAACACAACCAAGTGGAGTTTATCCCAGAAATTCAAGGTCACTTTAAAGTTAAAAATGTAATTTATTACACTAAGGGAGAACTATCATATGAATGTCTTTATAGATGCAGAACAATTATTTTAAACATTTAACTCCTTTGTAGTAAAATCCTTCAGAAAATGTAAATACATATAATCTAATATGAAAAATCTACAGTTACAATAGACTTCATGGTGAAATTTTAGACATTATTCTCCTAAATTCAGGAAAACAGAAATAAAATTATTCTCAACATTTCCACTCAACGATGCACTGGAAATCCTGGACAATACAATATAGAAATAAAATAAAATAAAAGACATAAAGATTGAGAAAGAATAAGTAAAACTCTGTTTACAAATGGGAAGATTATGTGCATAGAAAATGCAAAAGAATATACAAAAACTCTGCTAGGTCTCACAAGTGAAGTCAACAAAAAAAATTGGAAGATAACATGCTTAAAATCATTAGTGGCATGAAGAAATATAAAATACCTGGAAAAAAATTAATGAAAAATACACAAAGTTTGATAGGCTGAAAATTATAAAACATTGCTGAAAGTAAAGAAAATCTAAATAAATAGAGAGTCACACCATGTCCATAGATTGGAAGATTCTATATTGAGAAAATTTCAATTATTCCTTGTATTAATTTCCTATAACCGTGGTAGTAACTTAGTAAATTCATGCTCTTATAGCTCTGTACATGAAGTCTGATGTGGATTTCACTGGGCTAACATCAAGGTGTCAAGAATCTATTCTGTCTGGAGGCTTCAGGTAGAATCCACTTTCTCGCCTTTTCCAGTTTTTATCCCCTCCTGTCCACACTCTTCTTGGCTCATGACATTTTCCTCCATCTTCAAAGTCAGCAATAACATGCCAAGTTCTTCTTATGCTACATCATTTGACCTTTCCTGTTCCCTTTTTCATACTTAAGGACTGTTGTGATTACATTGGTTCCACCCAGATAAGCCAAGGTTATCTCCCTATTTTAAGTAGCTGGGTGTTACACTTAATTCCATCTGCAGTCTCAATTCCCCTTTGCCACACAATCTAACTTAATTTATAAATTCCAAGGATTAGGTTGTGGGCATCTTTGGCGGGGGCAAGGTGAAAGGAATAACTTATTCTGCCAGTCACTTTTCTCAAATGATCAGTAGATTCAATATAATTCCAACAAAACGCCAGCATATCTCTTTGTAGAACTTGACATGCTGAAACTAAAATGTATTAACAATACTAAACAATTTAGAACTGTTGACCCTTAACCCACACAAAGGCTAGGGGCCAACTCCCATGCAGTTGAAAATCCACATATGACTTTAGACTCCACAAAAACTTAACTAGGAATAGCCTACCATTGACCAGACTTACAGATAACATAGACAGTCGATTAACACATATTTTGTATATTATATATATTGTATCCTGTATTCTTACAATAAAGCAAGCTAGAGGACAAAATGGTATAAGGAAAATTATAAAAAAGAGGAAATACATTTGCAGCACTATACTGTATTTATTGATACCATAAGTTTGCATCATTTGTTTATAAGATGAATCATCTGTCTGAAACGGAAGCAACCAAAGCTGCAAACCTCAATCGATGGTACATATCAAGTAATTCAACTTTTTCTTATAACATCATAACTTTTCTCTGCTTCTTGGAAGCGCTTGCAGCATCATGAGTGTCACTTTATATGGGTTCCATGATGTTATTACAGATTTACGCGGGCCAAGCTCGGTGGCTCAGCCTGTAATCCCACGCTTTGGGAGGCCGGGGTGAGTGAATTGCCTGAGGCCGCGGGTTCGAGACCACCTGGGCAACTTGGCGAGACCTCATCTCTACAATAAATCAAAAAATTAGCTGGGCGTGGTAGCGAGCGCCTGTAGTTCCAGCTACTGGAAGGCTGAGGC
>CAUYQG010021054.1:0-13907 GCA_963574415.1 Tarsius wallacei
CAGGCGTGCTGGGGGTGTGGGTATGTCTGATGATCTGGTGCCACGAGAAAGATGCAAATAATTGCACAGAAGTTAGGTTAGAATATGTTTATTTAGAAAGTAAAATAGAAAGAGAGAGAGAGAGAGAGAGAGAGAGAGAGATTCACCTCTCCAAGGAAGGAGAGGAGGCCAGAGCTTAGGAAAGTATGGCCTGGCCATAGCTCAAAAAGCACATAGCCACGCCATAGCTCAATAAAGCAATGGCCACTGGTTGCTCATGGTTGAGTCCTTTTAATCCTTCCCTTTGACGGTGGAAGGTGATTGGGTGGTGGTCTGCTCCATGTCATCATGAAGGGGCAAGTAAGTGCAGGTACTGATGTCAGGTGATGGACAGCAGATAGATGGGTGGGTTAGTCACATGATTGCCGCCATGGTGGTGGGCTAGATGGGAGGAGACAAGGGGAGGGTTTTTTTCTGCAAGAGACCTGACAGATGTTTCCAATCCACAAATTCCTTAGCAAAAAGGTGGTCTTATCATTTCTATAGCTTTAGCCAGCTAAGGGGTGATCTTTGACCTTTTATGCTAAACCATAAATTGAAAGGTTGGGTTGTCCTTGTCTTGCATCTAATGGAAATTTGTCAAGGAGGTGCGGTAGGCTGCCAGCTTGGCCTGCAGTAAAATGTCTGAACACTTCCTAAAACCTGCCTATTAGAAATTTATCTATCTATGTCTAACCTGTGCTAGATTTCAAAGTATGTCAGTCTAAGCAAAAATGGCTATGCTGAGGCAAAATGTGAACTAAGTCTATTCTAAGTTTCTTCAATGTGACATCTTCCAATTCCCCTTCCATGTCCCTGCCTGCCCTGCCTGCCAGGGCCACATGTCCATCTAGAAATAACTGACCCAGTTTGCCCTCTACTGCATGTAGTACCAGTGGGTAGCTTAACCACTTCTCAAGAAAGATGGGATCTCCATGAAAAAATGGAAAATAAAAGCTTCTGACAAGCATTGTAAAGTGCCAAAGCCACTGTCAGGGGGAGGAATTGGCTCTTTCACTTTCTTTCTTTCTTTTTTTTTCTCCTGTTTTGGGTACTCATTCAATGTTCATTTGCTTTTGATCCCTGCGCACTTTGGCTAAAGGGCTAAGGAAAGACCATTCTGTTTGGAGTAAAACACCACTCACAGTTTCAGCCGGTGGATGCTTGGTGCACCTCCCAGGTCACTCCTGCATCCACCACAGTGGACGGGAGTGAACAAACAGGAGACCAAATCACCACAAACAACTGTGATTTTTTAAAATGCCTTTTATTAATATTTGTCATCAAGGATCTGGATTCAAATTCACATGCCCAAGCTCCTGTGACCTTGGGCTAACAATTTAATTTCTTAGCCTCAGATTCTTTCTCTGAAGACAGAAGAGAACACCCTCCCCATCAAAATACTAGATGAATGTTTGCTGACGGTCAGCTTGCTTTGAGGCACTCAATCCTTTTGGGAGTGGAAGGTGTGACAGACACTGGGATGTGATATGCAGTAGATACTAATATACATGGGGAATTTTTTAACCTTCCTGCTTTCTTGTCCCTTTTTTGGGCACAGAAGCAATTGTCTTTTGGGATCCGCCTTTCTTCCCCTCAGTTCATAATATTCTTTTTAATTTTTTATTTTAAAATTGTGGGGTACAGTTAAGGGTTAGGTTTACAAATATGCATTGTTCAGGCACCCTTGTTGATAAGGGGTGTCCCCGCAGCCCCAGACAGATATTTACTACCATTAGTCCCACCTCCCTTCGCCTCCCTACCCCCCTCCCCATAGTTTCCCACCACTGTCAGTCCTTTTCTTATAGTATTATGGTAGATGTTCAAGGTCCACTATATGAGTAAGAACATGTGATACTCAGATCTTTGTTTCTGTGAGAGATTACTCAGTATTATAGACTCTAGTTCCATTCAGGCTGCTGCAAAATTCATGATTTTGTTCTTTTTTATGGCTGCTGAACCCGAATATGAAACTCAGCAGCACACAGTGTCCCCCTGGGCTCAACTATTGATTCAGCACATGAATCACATGACCCAAGCCTGTCTAGTCCCAGTGTGCCTTAGTACCTTCGTGGGAAACATGGGACCAGAGGAAGGTGCCTGGAGCTCTAAAGGAAGGCTGGCACTCACTATGATGGGGAGCCCGCTGTCAGGGGTGAAACAGAGGGGAGAATCCAGGTCTTTGCACCCCATATCAAGCATGCCTGAAGCCCTGTACCCCTCAGCCTCCACCTCCACTGACTGTTCAGGTACATAAGCCAGTAAGTCCTCTTTTCATTTGAGCTAGTTGGATTGGGTTTTGCCATTTGCAACAAAAAAAAGTCCCCATTGGTACAGTGTACCATTAGGGTCAAAGGGGACCCTCTGCCAAGACTACTGTCCTTTGGAGAAAAGACCCTGAGATGTCACCTTCATCGGAACATTCAGAGTTGTTCTCCCAGGTTCCAGTATCAGTTACACTGAGCAAATATCTCACACTGTGTTGTGGCCACACTGTGTTGAGGTGGTTGGCCATAGTGTAGGCACACTAGGTAGGCTTTAGATAGCCTTTCTGTCTGCAGGACACATAGGCATCTTATGCCTTAAGGATAGAGACCACACTTTGTCAACTCTGCATACCACACATACTCCCAACAGCCCAAGGAATCATCCATTAGCAACCAGTAACACTTCAACAAATCCTAATAACTGTACTCATTTTTTCACAGGAGTCAGTTCTCCTTACAAGTAGTAATTGTCAAACCAGGTTCCTAGATGTTGCTTTCAAGGCACTGAAGGGATGAGAGAGATGCTGAGGGGCAGAGAACAGAGCTGAGGGCCTAAGACTCCAGAGGACAGGGCAGGGGACAATCACTAAGGTACATGAGATAACCAGCTCTGCACACCATCCAACTGTGCTGACTACACTCAGACCCTGACCCAGACCTCCCCCCTGCTGGCTGCACCCTTATCCCTGCAGGCTGTGGGTCACTGTCAACATCTTGTCTGCTCATTTCTGTGGCACACGCTCCCTGACTTCCTGGAGAGCTCAAAAGCAAACTCATCTTCCCTCACGTAAAATTCAACACTTTGCAAAAAAGTTTTTTTCTGTTCGTTTGTTTTTAATGTAGTCCCTGAAGGTTTTCTTGGAAACAAATGGCAGCCTTGGCCAAGAAGTAAAACCCAAACAGGATCATATAAAGACCAGTGGATACCTTATCATGCACAGGACCTCCCAGCTCTAGTTGCCTGATCTGCAAGGGCCCTCCACAGACACTGTGGCTCATTCACCAATGCCAACACGTGCGCCCTGAAAGATACCCTTACAACAGCCACAGTGGGGGAAATGGGCCAAATGCTCTGCAGCAATGAGTACCCGGAGTGAGTGAGACCAATCAGCAGAGAGAGAAAATGCTGACAGGTCTTACTAATTTAGACGAGATGTCTCTCACCTTGCAGATTATTTCCAGTTTCAGCTCTGCTCCCGCTGAAGCAGAGATTGAAGGTTTGTTAAGAGACAAAACAATCTGAAAATAATGAGAAGGTTTGTTGCCTTTTTAAAAAGAGTTTTTAAGAGACGAACTAATTTTGATGACAAGAAAAGAATTAGAATGTAATGGTCAGTTGGATTCTGTTCCTCCTTCCCTAATAAGGAAAGATTGCTGAGCAGCAATGAGACAAAAGAGACAGAAACAAATGATTTCTAAGTCACAGATAATTAACCCAGAGGCTTGTGGATGGAACATTAATATGCTGGGGCAAATAGCTTAACGAGGTTTGAAAAGGGCTTCAGTGTTTATATGGAGAAGATCATTTTAAGGGTTCCAGAAAAGCAGAGAAATACCTTCTGACTTGGGGACCTGGCAAAGAAGGAAGATGATGAATGTTCACTTTAACTGCTGCTGGGATCTCAGAGAAGAAAGGTGAGCCTCTTGGGTGGGGATGGGACTTCAGCAGGCTTAGTGGGAGCATCATCAGCTCTCTCCCTTGGGCCTTGAAGGACACCATCCTGCAAAAGGCTGACCTTACGGTCCTTAGGAATCAGTCGTGGTTCATACCCTTTGGGTGTCATGACCTCTTTGAGAATGTGACTTTTCCCCACAAATCCCAGATGAAGACCTATGCCCAAATATTGCAATGGCAACTCCCACAGAGTCTCTTTGGCAAGTGACTGCACAGGGGTTCGTGATCCTGCTCACACCTCTCAAGGCCCTACAGATGCCCACTGTATCACAGACATTTAGCTCATTTGCAAGACAATCTTTTAAGTACTTTCTAGTAGAGGGCTTACAAATTGTTCAAAAGCACTCTCTGAGGCTGGTGGTTAAGGAAAGTGAGCCCTCCCAGGGACTGGAGGACAAGCGAGCATGGCAGGTAAGACTAGGTGTCCTGGAGCCATGGAACTCATGGCCAAACAACCTGGAAGCTCCTGGACCTGTAATGTTACCTCTATGAGACATGGCAATGGGGACCTTAGGAGGAAGACTCAACCCTGATCTTCCATGACTCATGCCTACACAGTAGCACAAGAGCTGCCTCAGAGTCCAGGCTACAAGCACTAGGTGAGGTGTACTGTGGTCCTGGGGGAGGATTCACATACCCGAAATTCAAACAGTAGCACTGGTGGCTCCATCATTTGTCCTGAGCTATACACTGCAAGTTCCTGCTGCTTCCAAATCACTGGAGAGAGCTGAACTCAGTCAGGGGGTAAGATGGAACAGCTGCTTACCCTGAACTTGGAAGTCCTGTGGTCAAGGAAGATCATGTGCAGGTCAGGAGAACTCAGGTTCATTGAACCATTGTAGCCCAGGATGGTCTTTCCAGGTCCGGGCACTTAGAGAATCTTGGGGAACAGAACTGTGGAATAATCCACATCCTGAGAATCCTCTGGTTAATGTCATGCTGGGTTCTTGAAAAGGGCCCTTGTCTGCTTTGGTTCTTGGGAGGGGCTGTGTTATAATGTAGTAATTGAAGAAAAATATGAAGGGCTGGTATCTGTGATGCTTAAGGACAACTTCTGACCCCAATTCTCAGAAAGCCCCTGATCTGGGGGGAGAAGTTTTATATGTGTTTGTTCTCAAATTTTTAAAGGTACTGTCAAGAAGAGGGTGGTGTGGTTCTTCTGATTGTGGAATGAGAAAATTAGAGTAGAAACTTAATGACCCTGACAGAGAAGAGGGATAGAAATAAGCTAAGTTTAAGATAATTCTTCATGGGAAAAGTCAACAGGCTGCAACATCCAAGGTCACAAGTCTGACTGGAGACAGAATAATGGACTTGGTGATTTGAGAAAGCCCTCCATGCCTGTGGCCAGATCTGTAAGGGCTCTAATGAAAATTACCCACACACTGAGCACTGCAAATACTACCTGTCCTGTGCCAAGAACTCCACATGCAACATCAACTCTCAGTGTCTCCATGAAGCTGAGTGAGGACATTGGCCACATGTCTGCCCAGCATCTTTGCTTTCACCCTTCCTTGTGATTTGGGTGAGGATAATTTTGCAAACTCTAAGGAGATTTTTCTAGTGTCATTCTGGGGGAAACAGTTTTACCATCTGAGGCGGTGAGCATTCAGGACTCTGAGCTGCATCTTCTTGTAGCCATCCCACAAGGCTGCCTGGAAGAGGCCAATGTGTCAAGAGAAGGGAGGAGAGGGAGAGCATGAGAACACTTGGATCAGCTGTTCGGAAAGCCAGCTTCACCCTTGGATTCTGCAGTTTCATAAGCCTTTCTGGCTTCAGTCAGTACAAGCTGGGTTTCTACAAACCAGAGTTGGGACTAAGAACTTGCACTATTATTAATCTCCCTTTTTTTCAGATACATTTGAATAGCTTACCCAAAGTCACACTGTAAGTGGAGAGGAGGGATTCCACTGCCTGCCAACTGGTCATGATCAAAACTGGTCACCAAATCATTGCACATGAGCAGAACAACAAATCCACTTCTCATTCAACTTGTGGCAATTGGGTATGATATACTTTTCCAGCAGTTGAAAAAAGGCAGCACTACCCAGAAAGAGTCCATTTCTGTGGGAACAGGAGTCAAGAGATGGATGTCACTCCTAACTTTTTGGAGCCCAGTGACTGTAGAAGAACAAGCAATGCTCCAGTGTCTATGGGGAGGGTGGAATGGGGAAGGAAACTCCATCTCATTCTCCAGATGGCAGTCTTGACTCGAAAAAACCCACTGCCCCAGGCACTGTCAAGTCTGGATGGCTCTCTTTTCAATTCCCTACATCTGCAGCTACTAAAGAAGTTACCTCAAAATAACCTAGGAGTTTATTAATCTGTTTCATTCAAGAAAGTCAGCCACTTCACATTATACCGAGATAGATTATGCAGGCAACTGAGAGATCCCCAAAACATCTGCTAAACAAAATCAAAATTAATGGTAAACAGAACACAGTTCTTGATAGCTGAAGCTCACCCAGATGCAGAGGACTATAAAAGGGGCTATTAGAGACAGCTGCCAATTAGGGGCTCATTCCAAGGGTTTTCAGAAAGTGAGGCTCTAGGTTCATACTCAGGACTGGCAGGTCATGTTTATTTAGGAGATTTGCACTGCTAAGGAGCCTAAGCAGCCAGAGCTACCCTGGGTGTGTATGCGACTGTCATCACCTTCTTTCCTTTTCCCTAGAATCAACAGCATCCCTCTCCTTCCACAGCCTTGCTAGAAGCCAGGCCAGGCTGGCTGGGCTGAGATATATGAGGGAGCCGTCATTGAGAGGGTGGGTAATGCAACATGACACTGTGCCCATCCCCAAACTCGCAGCCCCTAATCACAGCACAATCACAGACATCTGGAAAAGCTTTCAGATCACCCCATGCTCCTCAGAGAAGGCTGACAAGAGTGGAATTATCTCAGCCACTTGCTCAGCTTACTCGAGTGTTCTCTCATGGCTGTAATTCAACATGATGGGATCAGTCAGAGAAAAGTACTGGTTTGAGTAGATGAATTTTGGCAGGCACAATCAGCACTGGCCCTCAGAGTGGACATGGGAGTGTCTTAGAGAGGTGAGGTTGGCACCTTTTGCTGAAGCTTCAGAAAAGGGTGAAATTAAATTTTAGGTTTCTGGAAAGAGGTATAAAAATACCTGTAGCAGAAAGCAGAGAAAGATGCAGCCATCGCTTCTTCCCCTTGCAGCTGGCAAAGGCAGGTCCCAGGAATGAGGATCAAGGATGACACCGGCCTGCCCTGAAGGAGGAATGACTTTGTCTCCCTGGGGAAGGCACATACCCTTCCCAGAAGACACTCTACCAGTCTCGTCATCCTGCCACCATCTCTGTTACTGTATCTCCCTCCAAGATCCACAGATCTAACTTGGAAACAAAGCTCCCTAGGAAGTTTTCTTCCAAGAATCCCTTTCAGGTCTGGTCTTGGCAGCCAACATAATATACATATGCCCTTGGATGTGATGAAGCAAGGTCAAGTGATTTAAGCAATCACCACCCACTAAAAAGAGGTTTGGTGCATCAGAGACACGTTGGCCCACAGGCAGTCCTTGTCCCTAATAAAAAGTCGCATGGAAAGGAAGGAAGAAGTCTCAGGTGTAAGGTGCTATCTGCTCGGCTTGCATCACAGGTCGTTAAATGTCAAGGGAGGTAAAGAACACAAACACTCTATGAAAGCATCAGAATAACCAAGAAGTAGTTTTTATTGTTCCTTCCTCACTGTCCTGTGCACACAGCCCATGGAATAGTCCTTGGTGCCTGGGCACTGTGAGGAAGTACTCCCTCTTCCTGGGCCCTTTAGAGCAGGGTTTGTAAAGGGCACTGCATGGAATGCCGGCCATCAGGTTATCAAAACACCAAAATTAATATTGTTGAATCCCATGAGAAACTAAGTTTGGAAAATGGTGTGTATTAAATTCCTCATTGAAAGTCATATTTGGCATATGAAAAATCCTGTTAAAAAAATATCAACAGCAATAACACCAAAATTTGGCTCAAGTTCATTGAGTCCAGCATTTTCCAAATGTATTGGTGTCCTAACAAAGTTCCACAAACTAAGTGGCTTAAAACAACAGGAATTGATTTTCTCACAGTTCTGGAGGCTAGAAGTTCAAAATCAAGGGGTTAGCAAGGTCACACTCCCTCTAAAGTCTCTAGGCATGGATTCTTCCTTGCCTCTTCCTAGCTTCCCAGCAATCCTCTGCCTCCATCACCATGGTCTTCTCCTTGTGGGTCTGTGTCCAATTTTCCCTCTTCTTATAAGGCCACCACTCACTGAATTCAGAGTCTACCCTAACCCAGCATGACCTCATCTTTTCTTGATTACATGTGTCACAGCTCTATTTTCAAATAGGGTCACATTCACAGGTTCTAGGTTAGGACTTTGGTATCTTTTTGAGGAACACAATTCAACCCATAACACCAAGCTTATCTGAACTGTCATCAATGTACCATCCAGGAATATGTAATGAATATCCATAGAACATTTTTTTAAAGTGACTTTCTAGAACCAAAGAACTCTGTGCCTCACTTATACATCACTAGGAAAGACCAGTGTGAAAAGACAGCACACACAAAGCAAATGTATAGCTTGCACTTAATTTAAGAAATCATTGTTGAATGACTACTGGTCCTGGGCTAGGGCTGTGAGAGATTTGGGGATGAATGAGGGGAAGGTTTCTGCTTTCAGGAAATTAATAATCTGACAAGGGCCCTTACCTCCCAGATTAGGTAGGTTAAACCAAACACTTCAAGAAAGAGAGTTGGAAGGCATGAAGGTGGCTTTGACAAAGATGGGGGACAAGGCATATAGGTGCAGGAACTGTATGAGTGAGGCCAAGGCAAGAAAGCTAGGTTATTATCTGTAAAACATGATACCACAGCATCGATGGCTGGGAGGAGAGAAAGGGGAAAGTAAGGCAGAGGGCAGGTCTAAGGCACACAATGTGTTCACATTACCCAACTATCCCCAATTCCCACTGTGATTTTGCCTGGACTTCATTTCCACTGCAAATGTTAGCCCCTCTCACTTCTCAACTCACAGACTTAGCCAAGAGTTTCCAGAAGTCATATAGTGTGAAGTTGCAGTTGTTCTTCCATATGTGGCCCTAAACCCTGCGTGGAGCTGATTCTCCTGAGTCATGTGTAGTATTGAAACAAAACAAGCCAAAACAGAAAACCCTCTTAGGTTCTAAGGTTAGGAGTTTCCTCTCTAAAACTGAAGACTCCCCAGACCACTCCAAACTCTCCTGAGCCTCCCAGATTAGTAAATTGAGCAGAAAAACTCAGAGTATAACTCATCTGCTCTTCTTTTGGTTCTAGGTTAAGTCAGAGAGCTACAAACCAACCCAGGGGGTTATTGCTAGAAAATAATGTCTTATTTTTCTTTGAAAAAATAATACTTTACTAAAATATATTCTTTGAATGAATAATAATTTACTAAAATATTCATAATGCCACTATTATTTTATGCTCATAGACTGTTCTAGAGAAGATTTAGCAACATCACAACCCAAGTCAGTGAATTCTCAGACCCCAAAATACCTGGAACCCACCTGCCAGATCCCACCCTTCCTTCCTGCCTGTCAGTTTTAAGCATTGACATTAAGGCACCGGGCTATTTCAGGAACTCTCAGACATTCAACTTTGACAGAAATAAGCAAGAAAGACATCAGTTCACAACAGGAAGAAAAAAGTTTATGTGATGTCAGGATAAATTTGCTGGTACAAACTCAGAGTGTATGCTCCCAATCAGCTGTGAAAGCTGGTGTTTCCAGAGATTGGAAGATTGTAAATGAAGAGAGTTCAGCCTGACTATGCCTTCACCCAGTCTCTGGAAATTCTCATTCTTCTGGAGGTTTGAAGCCACACATTCAATCAGGCCTTTGAATGCCTCTGAGTGCACATGGTTCCCCTGTAACCCCAGCCTTATTAGAGACATTTTCAACACAAGGACAGTAAGATTTCAAAAGGTTCCATTTATATGTAATTTCATAATGCAAATTAATTCCAAATAGAATATTATTTAAAATCAAAGCTCATGTCAAATCCCCCTCTCTTTATGGCTGTTTCTTTCATACATGGTCATTGTGGCCACCATGAACACTACTTTCAACAAGAAACACCCTCCCCTGACCCATTCACCTTTATCCAGTTTCATTTGGTTTTGATATCCAAACAATGCAGTTTATCCTACAGATACAGTCAGAAAACACTGAGTCCAAAATCAAAAATCATGGCAAATGGGAATGGAAGCCAGAAAGTTCATCCTAGAGTCAGATTACCTGAATCCTTAGCCTTCAGAATTTTAGCACCACGGACAGCGGCAAACAACCTGCTGGACTCACTATGGACGGTATGGAAAGTTTAGGTTCTCAAGCCCTAGAAGCACATGTTGATAACATGCCCATCCTCTGTCTTTCTGGTTGCATAACACAAAGACTAACCCGGAGGCCAGGAAGTGTGAGGTTGAGAAGTCAATATGGAACTTGCTAATTTGTTTAGATCGTCATTCTTTTTGGGGAGAGTACCACAGTGGAGAATGTAGTGAAGGCTGAAACCAAAGGGTACACCCCAGACTAAGAACTCATTTTAGTTTCTGACTTCATTGCCCCATCTCCACAACAGAGAGATGATTGGCAACGATTCCACAAATCATATAAAAGTCATCCTTTTATTAGATACTGGGTATTACTGAAAATGAATGAGAGAAACTTCAATTTCCACTAAAAGATTTCTGAAATTACCACCCATATATGCTTACATCAGAGACCAGAAAACAAATGTGCTAGGGGAATGATGGCAGGGAAAATAGAACATCATTATGAATTTGTTTTTAAAACAAAAATTAATTGGTTGTTTCTATTTTAGCTTAGCTGAAGTGATAAAAAAAAAAAAAAACATAAACAGAAATACTTTTCACAGTGGTATCCCTTCCCAGATATTGAAATATCTCAAACTGTAAGCCATTTTTGTTGTTGATGATGTTGTTTATGTTGGGTAAAACTAACTAATTACTTCAGACTTCACTAAAAAATTAGACATCTCTTAAGAGTCCATAAACATAATCATAATTAAGCCAGTTTCCCAGACCTGATGTCTGATACATGACGGTAGAAAACATAATTTTCACAAGCAAACCCAGCCTTCAGTTCTTGGAGTCCCTAGAGCCAAGTGCCAAGCAGTCAGCACTCAGAAAAGGCCACACGAAATTGCAAAGAACAGGCTGTCCACAGTCTGAAGTTCATCTCAGTTTCAGCAAACGACATTCAAAATGTCAACACTGAGAATAAAATGAGTATGAATGCATTTTCCCTACCTTCTCTTCTTGTAACTTCAAAGCTTCTGGGTTCCTGCAAGAAAAGAAAGACTTTGTGTTTTTGAAGAATAATTCATATATACAGATATTTGCAAATAGCTCATCTCCTGTTAGTTGCATATTCACAAAAAGGTGAATAAACTAGTAGGAACATGACACTCAGCAATGTTGGGTCTATTAAACTCTCAACACACACACACACACACACACACACACACACACACACACGTAAACAACTGATTGCCTTGGGGGTATAGGGAAAAATATATATATATTGTTAATCATGCAGTTTTTTATGAGCACAGCTAATTCTCAAGACCTTCCTTATGTGGAATCTGAACTGGTACCAAGTGTTAAGGAAGACCCTTTTCCAGGTTTATGCTTCATGCTTTGCCTGGATTGAGGTGCATCTAGGGTCTAGGAAAACATAAGGAGACGGGAGCTAAAATTATCTGGCCAGCAGCAAGTTCTGCCGGTAGTGGTAAGACCACTACTGCTCCTGTGTAGGTCACTGGCATCATCTGGTAACAGATTAAGCACAACTTAAAGTTTCCAAAAGGTGAGAGCCTAGAAACAATCTGGATAGGCAGTGCGTGCCACGTGACTAAATTTAAGCACTTGAATTTTCCTAGTCTAGTCCTATCTTCACGAATGCCTTATACATACAGGGAAATAAGGAAAGTGTTTCAGAGGCTGCCCAGGATAAAACAGGGTCCCTGCAGTGACATTCACAGTTGAACAGGGACACCCTGAGAAATCAAAGGGTGATTTTTCTTGATAAATACAAGTATTTTGCATTCGACTGGAAACATAAGAAAAAGTGTTTTTTAAAAGAACCTTTGAAAATAGCACTTAAGAACAGGCAGGTTTTCAGACAGGAATAGGGGAGGGAGGGTGCACCAGGCAAAGGGAGTAGCATAAGGTAAGGTCCCATGGCAGGATAGTTCAGGGTAGCTCCAGAAGAAGGAAAAGTCTCAGTGAGAAGTAATGGGGGGAGAAGTTGGAAATGTATATTGTGGCTTCATAAACTAATAAAAAGTATTTCCAACTGATCGTGAATGACCTGTTTAGGAAAAAAGCCTGAGCTTACAATTAAGCTGAAAATCCATGCTAGCAACTAAGAGAAAACACCAAACTTGCACTATCTTTTAAATACCACAACCAAGATCATTCAGCAAACTTTTTTTTTTTTTCCTTTTAAGGCAATAGCATTGTCTTTCACAATTCAGCATTCTTGTCTGGCATCCTCTTGTGGTCAGGAAGGGGAAGCAGTAGTAGAGATGAAACAGGAAGATTGTGCTACCCAAATTACATTCTTGGAGTGCCCTCCTTCCTCTCCCCTCTCTGCTGAGTGAAAAGCCCCAGTGGAGCCCAATGGAAGGCCCATGTTAAAAGTCAACAGCCCAATACACAACACAACAAACCAGACGCTGGTTCCTGAGAGGGTCCTTACCAGGTGAGGGTTCAGAAGAGAGGGCATGGAGAGGAGAGGTGCAGTGCAAGAACTGTGAGCTGTAAAATACATCATGCACAAAGCAAACCCAGCTGCCCCCAAATTGCTTCTCAGCTCCCTACTCCAGGGCCTGGCACCTCTGTCCCTAGAAACAAGTAGTATTCATAGAACAGGAGATATTTATAATCAGTTTTTACAGCTCTAGAAAAAACTTTATAGAATTTTTATTGTGATTGCATAAAATTCATAAATTAATTTAGGGAAAGCTGATATCTATATGATGTTGCCTGTTACTATCTAATAACATGGTATTTCTAATAATTTGTTCAAGTCCATTTTGGCCTTTTTCAAGAGTATCTTACAGTTTTCCTTGTACATACTTTAGATGGTTCTTTTTTGTATATCTTTTGTTATCATAAATGAAATCTTCTCTTTCATTATTTTTTTCTAACTGGATTTTGTTTGTATATATGATGGCAATTGATTTTTTGTATTGATTTTATAACCAGCCACTTGATTAAATTTTGTTTATAATAGTTTTTCCATTGATTCTTCTGGGTTTCCATTTTAATATTTATATAA
This sequence comes from Tarsius wallacei, assembly GCA_963574415.1. Lineage (NCBI taxonomy): Eukaryota > Metazoa > Chordata > Mammalia > Primates > Tarsiidae > Tarsius > Tarsius wallacei. The sequence goes on from CAUYQG010021054.1 coordinate 13,302, forward strand.
TCTGCAAATAGCAATGATCTTATCTCTTCTTTCCAAGTCTTATACTTCTAGGTGTTTTCTCTTGTCTTATTGCTTTAACTAATTCCTCAACCCAACATTAAGTGTTGTGGGCATACTGAGCATCCTTGTCTTGTTTTTGACTTTAAGAAGAAAACCGGGATTGCGGTCAAGATGGCAGCAACACAGGTGGAACTGTGAGATTCTCTGAATGTGAGTTCCCCAAAAAGTCTCTTGCCCTCCTTCCCCTACCCCACTGCACACAGCTGGACGCATTGGTCCGAGGCTCAGGGACCCCCGGTCCGACGCAGGGCTGGCTATTGCGTCCCGGGCTGCTCCCTCACGGGTGGGAAGGTTCGGGTCTCAGCTCCATCCCTGACTGCATTGATCCCAGACTGAGCCTCCGGTCACCCTAGGAGGCTCTGGACACCCACCCCTCGGAGGCACTGATTCCATCAATGACTGAAGTACACTGGGAGCGGCGCGGGGCCACCTCCGCCGCTCACCGCCTGCCCTTGGGAGCTTTGGGGCTCTGAAATCTGGAGCTCTGGAGCCCCGAGTGGAGCGCCCAGCTGGGCAGCTGATCCCCAGGAGGCTCACGCTATCACG
>CAUYQG010021061.1:0-20070 GCA_963574415.1 Tarsius wallacei
TTCTGATGTAGAGTTTCTCCCATGGTCAGACTGCTTTCTGATCCCCATTGGGAGCTCAATGCATGGACTGGGTAGGGAGATGGACCCCATGGCAGCTAATCACTGTTTGCAGCCCAGAAATGATTCTCCTCTCACCCCTCCCTGGAAGCTGTGCCTCAAGGTACCTCTTGCATCATCCTCTCCCTGGTCCAAGTCCATGCTCAGCAATTGAAAAACTGCAGTTTCCTTGTCATGGAGGGACCTATCCTTTGGGCACAAGAGGCTGGCAGGAAAACCTTCCTGATCTGGAATGGAAGGCCAGTCACCAGGTGCTGTTGGCAGGCACTGAGTGTGAATGGGAGATGAGCTTTCCCAGCCTAGGAGCCAGCCATTGGACATCACTGGTAGTGAGCATGCACTTGGGGACTGACTGGCACCAGTGCTGAGAGCTCTGCATGGAGTGCACACTTGAGGGCTAACTGGCTCAGGTGCTGAGAGTGCAAGTGAGTTCCCAGCTCTGCGTGGGTTCTGATCCCATGCCCCTGTACCCCAACCAGACCTCTTCCTATGTGAAATCAATGATCCATGCATGGCTGGGAGGAGAGAAACTAACCCAGACCATGTCAGGAGCACTCTTCTCCTCTCTCACACAAGGCAAAGCATACACCCTACACAGGCCTAGTCACAGCAGGGAAGGGGCACCCTGATTCAACACTGGTCATCCAGCTTCTCTTCTCCTGGGTCCCAGTGCCTTGAAAGAGTCCTCTGCAAGATGCAGAATACTTCCCTGTCCAAAGTTGTTCAAGCCACTTGAATTTATCAGCAGCTGAGTCTGTCTTCTCTTTTCCACTACGTGAGAGAGGAGCAGGTTGGGTACTCCCCATTGATCATCTTTATTTTTAGAGCAGCCTTAAATTTATAGCAAAATTGAGCAGAAAGTAAAGAGAGTTCCCATGTACCACTTGCTCCCCCCACACAGCCTCTCCCACTATCAATATACCACACCACAGGGGTACATTTGTTATAATCAATGCACATTAACACCAGAAGTCCATAGTTACATTAAGGTCCGCTCTTGTTGTACAGTCAATGGTTTTGTCAAGTGCTGTATTAATTTGTTTTGAGGAACCTTTTTTAATTTGTCTTGAATTTTGTGTTTGCCCAAAAGTCATTCAGCAGCACATGGCTTAGTATCCATGAATTTGAACCCTGGCAATATTTATTTTTATTCTACTGTGATCTGAGAAGAAGGTATTGTTCAACCTTTTGGAGTTTGTTCACAATTTATGACATGGAATTTTTTTACTACTTTTAAATCTTCTATTAATGTATATTTTCTTTCTAACCCCTGGAAACTAGCTATCTTTTTACTGACTTCATTGTTTTGCCTTTCTAGATTGTCATATTATTGGAATCATGCAGTATGTAGCCATTTTAGATTGGTTTATTTTATGTATATCCTTCCATAGCTTGATAGCTCATTTATTTTTAGTGCTGTATAATATTCCATTGCCTCGATGTTCCACACTTTATTTATTTGTTCACCAGATGAAGGACATCTCAGTTGCTTCCAAGTTTTGACAATTATGCATAAAACTGCTACAAATATCCATGAGCAGGATTTGTGTAGATATAAATGTTCAACCCATTTGGGTAAATACCAAGGAGTACATTGCTTGGTGATATGTAAAAGTTGTAAGAAACTGTTAAACTGTCTTCCAAAGTAGTTGTATCACTTTTATTCCTACCACCAATGAATGAGAGTTCCTATTGCTTCACATTCTTATAAACATTAGATGTTCTTAGTGTTTGGATTTTTTGCCATTCTGGTAGGTGTGTAGTGTTATCTCATTGTTGTTTTAATTTGCAATTTCCTAATGATATATGATGATTAGCACCTTTTCATGTGCATATTTGCCATCTGTGTATATTCTTTAGTGAGGTGTCTGTTCAGATCTTCTGCCTCTTTTTCAGTGTGATTGCTTATTTTCTTGTTGTTGAATTTTTAGATTTTTATATGTCCTGGGTTATAGTCTTTTACCAGGTTTTTTTGGCATATATTTTCTTTCAACTTGTGTCCTATCTTCCATTCTTTGTACAGTTTCTCTCACAGAGCATAAGCTTTAAATTTAAAATTTAAATGATATCCAAATTATCAACAATTTATTTGTTGTTGTATCTAAGAAGTCATTGTCAAATCTGAGGTCACTAGATTTTCTTCTTTGTTATCTTCTTAGACTTTTATTGTTTATAATTTTATGTCTAAGACTATTAGGTCTAAAATGGGATTCATTTTGAGTTCATTTTTGTAAATAGTACAAGGTCTGTGTCTGGATTTACATTTTTTGCATGTGATGTCAAATGTCAAATGCCATCACCATTTATTGAAAAGACATTCTTTCTCTTTTTCATTGCCTTTGCTCTTTTGCCAAAGATCAAGTGACTATGCAGCGTGACAGTTATGTTCTAAATCATCCTTGAAAAAGTACTATATACCCTTTAGCTGAATATCACTATGGTCACCTTCGAAGTACTCCTCTTGGGAAGCTATTCACTGACACCAGCACCTAGTCCACCCATCAAAGCAAGTTTAGAACTCTTTTTCTGGAATAGTCATCAGAGCTGTCTTCATTATTTGTTGAAGTCTGACAACTAAGTTTGTGAACTTGCCACATGCCCTTATTTTGGTAGCACTGTACAAATAACTGTATTGGATCACCCTTCCTGCTCACCTGATATGGTCCCCAGTGACAAGATTCTTTATCCAAAGATAAAGCAAATATTGAAAGAAAGACAGTCGATGACATCCAGGACATCGAGGGTAATACAATGATAGCTCTGATGGTCATTTCATTCTGATGGTTGAAATTATTTTGATGGGTGGAGTAGGCACTGACATTGGTACATAGCTTCCCAAGGGGAGTATTGTGAAGGTGACCATAGTGATATTCAACAATGAGGTATGTAACACTTTTTCTAGGATAAGTTCACAAACTTAATTGTTGGACCTTGTGTATTTGTGTGAGTCTATTTCTGGACTCTCTATTCTCTTTCACTGATATATTTGTCTTTTCTTTTGTCCATTCCTTATTCATTACTGCAGCTTGATAGCAATCAATACTATCAAGTCTCTTCCTATAAACTGTAGAATCAGTTTGTCAATATACACACATAACTTCTGGGATTTGATTGGAGTTGTTTTGAACCTACAGATCAAGTTAGAAAGAACTTATGTCTTGAGAATATTGAGTCTTCCTTTTTATGAACATGAAATATCTTTCCATTTATTAAGTCCATCTTTGATTTCTTTTATCAGAGTTTTAAATTTTTCTTGTATATATCTTGTACATATTTTATTAGATTTATACTTAAGAATTTCATTTTTAAGTTACTAATGTAAATGGTATTAGTTTTTAATATCAAATTTAAATTGTTAACAGCTAGCATATAGAAAAGTGATTGGCTTTTAAATATTAACCTTGTACCCTGCAAGGTTATAATTATTTGCTATAATCACTTATTAGTTTCTTTTTGTTGGGACTGTCTACGTAGACAATCATATAACCTACAAACAATTTTATTTCTTCTTATTCCATATATTAATAAAATAATGCATATTATTTTAAAAAGAATCAAATGGCACAGGAAGTTGTATATTTATCGCCTATCTCATCCTCCACAAATAACAACAATAAACTGTTTGAACTGTGAGTTCTTCTAGTCATTTTCTGTGTATATGTAGGATTACATATGGATGTGCCTTTTTTCTTTTTACATAGAAGCTGATCTTTTAATATATACAGTCTACAACTTGTATTTTTCCCCATTTATCCATATTAAACCACAAAAGTCTATATCATTAGTTTTCTGGCTGCAAAGAAATCCTTTGTGCAACTATGCCATAAGATATGCAACTAGTATTTGTTGGTAGACATTTAATTGTTCCCAGTTTTTCAATGTTGCAGATAGCACTATAGCGAATACCTCTGTACATGCAGCGTGTTCTTATGCAAGAACATTTGTACTATACAATTCCTGGGAGAAGAATTGCTAGGCTAAAACAAGTCATGTTTAAATTGTGTTGAAATTTCCTATATTAGCTTTGACATGTTAAGATTTTGGAAGTCATTAGCCTGGTTCTTCCAGAAAAAGCTGGAAAATTTCAAAATTAAGACCTTTTTTGGGACCTGTCAGAGAATGGAGACAGGGCAAAATACTAACCCCAAATTTGCAGAGGTGGGCACATCCAGAGAGACATAGCCCTGATAGAAGCTACTGGAGTCATGACCATAGGAAAACTTATGTGGTAGTTACAATGAATTTCTGGAGGTTGAGTATAGGCTAATGAGAAAATGAAAAATTTCTGAACACTGTGGTCTTGAGGGATGACCCCACATTTTTGTGGGGTTTAACTCCACGAACTCCATTGGGGCTCCCCATGGTTTCTTTCAGAGGAAAGGAAAGATAATTATTGTGAAATATAATCAGAAATCCTTCCATAAGGAAGGCCTAATTTCCAGGGAAGGGCTTTGCAAAAGCTTTATTCTAAATGGGGGAAATAAACTTTTCCTACTACAGCTCCCTGTAATTTTGTTGTCTCCCCTAAAGGGGAAAAACATTTAGAAAAAAGGCTTTGACATTTCGGCAAATAGATTGGGAAAACTGTAACCAGGGCATGAAAAATTATACAATAGGAGAAATATTTGTGACAGTCACAGCCCCAAAACATAAGCCCACTAAAGACAGATTTAAATTGGAGGACTATAGAATTCACCCCTTACCCATACATTACCACCACCGCTACCAAAGTATTTCAATAAAATAATACTAGATTATAGTTAAAGGTACAGAAAACACAGGCTTTTTCTGAGAAGGAGTGCTTAGGAAAGCCCAAAGTAAAAATGAAAACAAAGGGAGATAAAAACAAGAGCAGAGGAATTTAAAGCCTCTGATACTCAAGAAATAAGTAAATTTTAAACAAAGTCCACTTCTAAGCAGATTTACCTTTTTCTTTACAATATAGACCTATTTACCTCTATTCTTTTTTTTTTTTTTTTGAGTTGGAGTCTCACTCTTCACCCAGACTGTAGTGCAGTGGAGCTCCCTGCCACTGCAGCCTCGACCTGCTGGGCTCCGGCAATCCTTCCTCCTCAGCCTTCCAAGTAGCTGGAACTACAGGCACGTGTTACCACGCCCGGCTAATTTTTGATTTATTGTAGAGATGGGGTCTCGCCAAGTTGCCCAGGTGAGTCTCGAACCTGTGGGCTCAGGCAATCCACTCACCTTGGCCTCCCAAAGCACTGGGATTACAGGCTGAGCCACCGAGCCCGGCCTACCTCTATTCGTATTACCTGATACAAAACACCTTTATTTCAACAAAAAACATTACAAGGGATGCCAGAAGACAAGGGGGAAAAAAAGGTGCAAAGTTCAAGCTATCATCAGAACCAAATTCATTAATGATGAACATGTAGGAATTGTCAGACAAAAAATTTAATATAACTATGATTGATATGTTAAGGATTCTTATGGAAAAAGTAGATAACATGACAGAACAGATGGTGGTTCAAGCAGAGACATGGAAATTCTAAGTAAGGATTTAAAAGGATGCTGGAAAGCATTGTAAGATAAATGAAAGATATCTTTGATAGCCTCATAAGTAGACTAGACACAAGCAAGGAAAAATCCATGAGCTTGAACATGGCTCAGTCAGATCCTTCCAAACTAAAATGCAAAGGGGAAGACAATAAAAAGTAAACTAACAAACCAGAACAGGACATCCAAAAACTGTAGGACAATTTCAAAAAATACGATGTTTGCATAATTGCAAAAGAGACCAAAGACAGAACAGAAGAAATATCTGAACTAATAATGACTGATAATTTTTCAGAATTAGTGACAGACACCAAACTACAGATTACAGATCAGGAAGCTTAGAAAAAAGCAAGCAGAATTTAAAACAAAACATTATGCCCAGGTATATCATTCCAGCTGCAGAAAACCAAAGACAAAAAGAAAGTATTGAAAGAAGACAGAGGGAAAAAGAAACTTTATCCCTAGAGGAAAAAGGAAAAAAAACCCAGTAGACTTTTTAAAAATCAGAAACCATGCAAGCAAGAAGACAAGGAAGTGAAATATTTACAGTATTAAAACAACAACTACAACATTCTGGAATTCTATATTCAGCAAAATTATTCTTCAAAAGTGAAGGAAAAATAGAGACCTCTTTTGGCAAACAAAAACCAAGGAAATATGTCACCAGTATAATATCCGCCCTTCAAGTTAAAAGTGGTTCCTTAGACAGAAGGAAATGATACAACGCAGAAACTCGGAGATTATATATAATCATATATATATATATATATATATATATATATATATGAATTGTTGTTTCTCTTCTATCTCTCTCTCTTTCTCCCCTCTCTCCCTCTCTCTTTACACACACACACACACACACACACACACACGCATACACACATATATAGTTATCAGCTTGGGTTCAAACTTGCGGTGGAATACATGCTGCTGACAGAGCAGTCAAGGGACTCTTATTTCTAGGTCAACACAGGACAAAGATGGGCGGGTGGAGAGAAATCTGGGGGAACTCTTTAATATATAATTGTCAAAATAGCATTATTGATCAATTTGATTTAATTGACATTTGTACAATACTCCATCCCAGAATAGTCAAATGCACGTTATTTTTAAGTTCACATGGAATTTTCACTAAGAGAGATCATATCTTGGGCCTCCTTAAGATATTTAAAAGAATAGACTTTATGCCAAGTGTATTCTTACACTACAGTGGAATTAAGCAAGAAATCAAAAATAGAAAGCTTTCAAATACTTGAATTTTAAACAACACACTTCCAAACAATCAAAAAGTTAAAAAGGAAGTCTCAAGGTAGATTTAAAAATATTTTGAGCTGAATAAAAATAAAAATGCAACTTAAAATTTGTGGGTTGCTTCAGTTTTTGGAGGGAAATTATCGCATTAAGTACCTATATTAGAAAAAAAATCACAAATTAATTTTCTAAGCTTCCATCTTGGAAGCAAGAGAAAGAAGAAAAACTTAGCCTAAAGCAAGCATATAAAAAGAAAATAATAATTAGAGCAAAAAATCAATGACATTGAAAATAATAGGGAAACTAAACAAACCAAAAGCTGGTTCTTCATAAGAGTGAATAACAGGGTAGAACTTCTAGCCATGATAATCAAGAAAAAAGAGAGAGAAGAGATAAACTTCCAATATAAAAATTGAAAGAGAAGGCAAGAATAACATAGAAACACTAAAAGCTACTCTCTGCTCTCAAATTTGAAGTGGACCAATTCATTAAAAGACACAAACTACCAAAACTCACATACAGAGAAATAAATAACTGAAATGTCTTTATATTATCCAGAGGACTTGAATCAATAATAAATAATTATTTTCCAAAAAGGAAATATTTATCCCAGACATTTTTAATGGTGAATTCTACCAAACATATAAGAAAGACATAATATTAATCCTCAAAAGCTCTTCCAGAAAATAGAATCACAGAGAATGCTTCTTAACTTATTCTCTAAAGCTGGACTTACTCTAATAATACAACCAGACAAAGATATCATAGAAAGAAAATCTACAGAGCAATATCTCTCATGAACATAGATTTTTTAAATCCTCAATAAAATGTCAATAAATTGAATCCAAAGGTGTATAGAAAGAATTATACAATAGGACCATTTGGAGTTTATTTCAAGTATGCAAGACTGGTTCAACATTCAAAAATCAATCAAATGAACCCATCATATTAACAGGCTAACTGAGAAAAATAATATGATCATATCAATTCTTACAGAAATAAACTGTAAAACTCCACCATCTATTCATGATTAAAATCTCTAGCAGACAAGGAATAGACAGGAACTTTCTCAACTTGATAAATAATATCTTTTAAAAATATCTACATCTAATAGCGAGAGATACGGCATTATCCTGAGATTGAGAATAAGGTAAGGATGCTATCTCTCACAATTCTTACTGCATATTGTATTTGAAATCCTAGCTTATATCGTAAGACAAGAAAGAGAAATAAAATGTATACAAATTGAAAAGGACAGAATAAAACTATCTATTTGTAGACAACATAATTGTCTATGTCAAAAATCCCCAAGTATCTATGAAAATCTTCCACAACTAATGAGTGAGTACAGCGAGTTTGAAAAATATAAGGTCAATAAAAATGGCAATTGCTTTCTATTTACCAGCAATGAACACTTGACATTTGAAAATTTAAAAAAAGTCATTTACAAAGCCATCAAGAAATAAAATATTTTGGTATAAATCTAACATCATGTGTACTGAATCTGTATGTGGAAAATTACAAAACACTGAGGAAATAAATTAAAGATCTAAATAATGGAAATCATGTTATGCTAATGAATTACAAGAGTCAGTATTGTTAGAATATTAATTTTTCTCAATTTTATTTATGAATGCAACGTGACATCAATACAATTCCAACAAGTTATTTTGCAGATATTGGCGAACTGATTTCAAATCATATGGAGAAAGGCCAAATACCTAGAATAGCCAACACAATACTAAAGAAAAACAAAACTAAAGAACTCACTTTGCTTGATTTCAAGACTTATTATAAAACTACAATAATCAAAACAGTATGGCATTGGCAAATAATAGACACAAGGATAAATGGAACAGAATAGAGAGGCCAGAAATAGAACCACACAAATACAGTCAACTTATTTTTTACAAAGGAGTAAAGTCATTTAAAGTGAGTTTGGCAATACTTTGTTAGACGCTCCCCCAAAAATCAAAAGAACAATCTATGAAAGAAAACACTGATAAATTTGGTTCTATTAAAAATGTCTTCTCTGTGAAAGGCACTGTTAGAATGCAAAGACAGGCATCCATGCTGTTCCAAATAATATGCTTTTATAGTATTCCATGGGGTATATTACCACATTTCCTTTGTCAAGCCTCTTGTTGATGTGCACCTAGGTTCATTTCATGTTTTGGCTATTGTGAATTGTACTGCAATAAACATATGAGTGCAAATCTCTTTTTGGCAGAATGATTTATACTCTTTTGGGTATATACCCAGTAGTGGGACTTCTGGGTCAAATGGTAAACGCATTTTTAGTTCTTTCAGAAACTTCCGGACTGCTTCCCACAGTGGTTGAACTAGTTTACATTATCACCAATGGTGTAGAAACATTTTCCTTTTTCTGCAACCTTGGCAGCATCTATTGTTTCTTGACTTAATAATAACCATTCTGACTGGTGTGAGATGGTGTTCCATGGAGGTTTTGAGTTGCATTTCTCTGATGATTAGTGATGCTGAACATTTTTTAATATGCTTGATGGTTGCTTGCGTGTCTTCTTTTGAGAAGTGTTCATGTCCTTTTCCCATTTGTAAACTGAGCTACTTTTTTCCGTCAATTCATTTAAATTCCTTATGAATTCTAAGATATTAGGCCTTTATCAGATGTATAGTTTGCAAATATTTTATCCTAATAATGAATTGAAAAGCTGGTTCTTAAAAAGGATACAGAAGATTGACAGACCACTGGCAAAATTACACACACAGAGAGAGAATCCAAGTAAATATAATCAGAAATGAAAAAGTTGACATTACCAACAATCCCAAAGAAATACAAAAGATTCTTAGAAATTATTAAAAACATCTGTATGCATGTAAGCTAGGCATTCTAGAGGAAGTGAATAAATTCCTGGAAACACCCAACCTTCCAAGATTGAAACAGGAAGTTGAAACCTGAACAGACCAATAACAAGCTTGAATTTGTGTCAGTAACAAAAGATTGATCTACCAAAAAGAGTCCCACACCAGATGGATTTTCACAACTAGATTCTGCCAGATGTACAAGGAAGAGCCAGTGGCAATTCTACTTAAACTATTCCAAACAATAGAGGAGGAGGAACTCCTTTCTCACTCATTCTATGAAGCCAATATCATCCTAACACCAAAATCTGGAAAAGGCATAGCAAAGAAAGATAACTACAGACTGCTATCCCTGATGAACATAAAAATGTTCAACAAAATACTAGCAAACCACATCCAGCAGCACATCAGAAAGGTCATTCACTACAATCAGGTGGGCTTTATTTGTGGGATGCAAGGTTGATTGAACATGTACAAATCAATAGACAACATAAACAGAATTAAAAACAAGAATGACATGATTATCTCCATAGATGCAGAAAAAAAACCAACAGATAAAATCCAACATCCTTTCATGATAAAAAACCTTCAACCATTTAGGCATCAAAAGGACATAAATAATAAGAGCCATCTATGACAAACCTACAGCCAACATCATACTGAATGGGCAGAAGTTGGAGGCATTCCCCTGAAGAATTGGAACAAGAGAAGGTTGCCCACTTTCACACTTTTATTTTAACACCGTACTGGAAGTCCTAGACAGAGCAATCAGGCAAGAGAAAGAAATACAAGGTATCAAAACAGAAAATGAGGAAGTTAAATGATCTCTCTTTGCAAATGATATGATTCCAACCCTAAAGATTTCAGCAAAAAACTCCTTCACCTGATAAGTTACTTCAGTAAAGTGTTGGGATAAAAAACCAACATTCAAAAATGAGTAGCATTTCTATACAACAACAATCAGCCAAACTGAGAACCAGATCAAGAACACAATCCCATTTACAGTAATCATTTTCTAATTAAAGAAGCCAGGGCTTCTTGGAGAAATGACTGATTCTAAGACTGGGGCAGTAAATATACAAGATGAGTTTAGAACATCTTGTAGTGCTAGAAAATAGGAAACTTTTTTTAAGCAAAATGATGGGGTATGTCAAAGGGACCTTGAACCAATTGAGAAAGCTCCCAAAGAAAACCCTAGATCAGTTTGAGCAACAATAGAAAGTAGTATTAGATGGCAACTCAACATATAAAATACAGATCCCTAAATCCATGCTGACATAAGTTATGAAAAAACTAAGTGGATAAAAAGACAAAAATCTTTCATGTAGAATTCCAAATAATTTATACAGATGATCTACCATCAAGGAATTGGAGCAAACCTCTCCACTTCTTAAATGTGGTTTGCCCATAATGACTTCCTTCCAAAGAGTTCAGCATAGAAAGGGGAAAAAAGAATTTTGAACATTTGTATACCTAACCCTGAATTGTACCCCACATTTTTAAAATTAACAATTAAAAAATTAAAAAAAGAAAGGGGAAAAAAATATGTGAGGTGAAACCTGACAAGCACTGTATTTACCAGGTGATCAAGATTAACATCAACAATAAGAAGTCAAGTCAAGAGTTTGTACTCTTAACGTATGATGTTATAATAATGGCATTTTGCCTCTTTGGTCTTCCTCCCAAGGACATATAACACCAGTTGAGACATGAGAAAAACAGCAAGCAATCCCAAATGAGAATCATTTTACAAAATACCTAACCAGCACTTTTCACAACTGTCAAGGTCATCAAAAACAAGGAAAAAAAATGGAGAAACTGTCATAGCCAAGGGGAGCCTATGAAGATGTGATGGCTAAATGTGATATGGTATCCTAGATGAGTCCTGGAACAGAGGAGGCACATTAAGGTGAAAACTAAGGAAATCCGTGTGAAGACATAACCTTAGTTAATAACAATAACAATGTATCAATATTTTTTCATTAATTAATTGCGACAAATATAGCATAGTAAAGTAAGATGTTAATAATAAGGGAAACTGAGTGTGGGTGTTTGGAAATTCTCTGTACTATGGTCTTAATTTTTCTGTAAATTTAAAATTATTGTAAAATTTAAAATTTATTATAATTTTATTGCTATTGACAAGTTATACCATTAAAAAATGTGTCACTATACATGCCAAGAAACTATGTATGAGAGTTTCTGTTTCTCTGTACTCTTGACAAAAGTGAATATTATCAATCCTTTTAGTATTTGTAAATTTGAAAATTGGCAAATAATATCTCATTGTTTAAATTAGCATTTTTAAATTATAAAGGAGATTTATACCTTAAAATCTGTCTACCTTATTGACTGGCTATTTATGTGTCTTTTTCTATAGCCCTATATTGCTATCCTTTGTTTATTTTTCATTCTGGTCATTTATTCCCCCTGCATAGAACTTTTGGTGTAGCAAAAATAAAACAAAACAAAAAAATTTAACTCTTTCCTTTTATAGGTTTGCAAATCTTTTTTCAGACTATCTCCTTTTGACATTCTCTATTAAAGTTTTTTAAGAGCAGAAAATTTAAACGATTTAAATAATAAAATATCTCTTTCTATTTACAATTTCAGGGTTTAATCACACTTCTGTTTCATCCTGAAATTAAGTCCCCAGTGGCTTAATTACTGTATATAGGTTCCTTCATGCTAACCCCGAATTATTTCAGGTTTTCTTGAGAAGGTGTCTCAAATAGATTCAGCTCAGATTCCTTCTGGGCTTTGATCCTAATCTTCTTCCCCTGCCATGCCGCTAGTTTCTGAAAGCTGTGTGGCAGCAGATACCTATGTCTTCTCGCGAGAAACCAACACCCATTGACGGTAGGAGAGCTTTCCTTGTATGATCTCAGGTTCTAGTCCCTGGGGTATCAGAACAGCTTGGGTTCACTGTGGTGACACAAATGTCTCCCTTTTTGAAGTACGTTTGTTGTGTAGTTCCTGTACACCGCTGGCAACTCACCGTTATTCTTTTGGTCCTTTGTTCGTTTCTTCCAACTTCCTGATGATTAAGTACTACATTTATCCTCCAAGAATCAGTCCCTGACCACTTCTTTTCTCTAACAGCATTCACTTTGTCAGGGATCTCAGTTAATTTTATGACCATAGCTAGTGCTTCCCAGCTTTACATATTCTCAGGTATAATTCTACCCTGGACGGCTCTTTCATCTCCAGACTTACATATCCAAGTGCCAGTATTTCCACTTGTTTATCTCATAGACAGCTCATGGTTAACATGCCCCAAATTGAACTCCTTATCTTCACTCCCAGTCTTCAGTCCGTCGGTAACTGATTAGCCTATATTTCAGCTGCTCAGTCCAAAATTTTTGGAGTCATTCTTTATGGTTCATATCACACCCAATATCCAATCTGCCTGGAAATTCAGCTAGCTTTAACTTCAAATTTTAGCTCCAAACATTTTCAACACTCCTACTGACATGAATTCGGTCCAGCATACCAGCTTCTTTCTTCTGAAATTCTGCTGAAGCCTCCTGCCTGGCCCTCCCTCTGATGACTTCTGCCCTATAATCTGGTCTCTATATATCCCCTAGAGAGATCTTTTGAAAACATGTCACTTCTCTGTTCAAAATCCTCACATGTTTTCCCTTATTAATCATTAAAAACATTAAAATCCCACACCTTTACAATTGGCCTAAAAATCCTAAATTATTCTGTCCCCCTGATATCTCTCTGACCTCATCTCTAACGCTCCCTAACTCTCTCATTGGGCTCCAATCATACAAGATTCTTTGCCATTCCTTGAATACACTAAGCATGTATCCACATTAGGGCCTTGACATTGGCTGTTCCCTCTACTAGAATGCTCTTTTCCCAGACAACCAGGTGGCTCACTCTCTCTTCATTCAGTTCTCTGCTCATGTGATATTTCCTCATAGAGGTTTCCTCCAAACACTCCACCTAAAATAGCAACTCCCTCAGCACTCGCTGCCTTTTTTTCCCACTATCTCCTTACTGTCACCTGACATACTATATTTGCTTATTACCTAGCTGCTCCGACTAGAATTCAGACTATATGTAGAATCTAAATCTTATTATATTTGTGGCTATAGCCCTAGCAAAAAGAACAATAGCTAGTACTTAGCATATATTCAACAAATATTTATTGAATAAGTGAATAAATTTCATTATGTGCCTGGCAACCAAACCCAAAGTAGACACAAAGCTCTAGATCTAATTCCATCTCTTGTCCTTTTTTCCTTCTAAACTGTGGTTAAATTTGTGTCCTTTGGTGCATCAATGGCCATCACATTGTACACATTTAATGCTTTCTCAGTGAGTAGAATTAAATTCCAAGGGCCTTGGAAAACTAGAGAGAGGCCTGAAAGATAGCAGACAGAGATTCTGGGAGTAATTTTAGTGTCTGACACTGGGAAGTATAAAGAGAAACAAACAAAAATTGATGACTAAACAGTGTCATTGAGCCATATCTAGTGTCAAGGAATGTTATGAACTGAATGTTTGTGTCCCCTTTCCCCAAATTCATATGTTAAAACTAGACACCAATGTGGTGGTTTTCAAAAGTGGGGCCTTTGGAAAAGGGTTAGGGGATGAGGGAGGAGCCCTCATAAATGGGTTTAGCCCCCTTGTAAAAGAAGCCTGAGAGCTGCCTGGTCCTTTCCACCATGTGAGGACACAGTGACAAGTGCCATCTGTGAACCGGAAAGCAGGAACTCACCAGACATGAATCTGCAAACACCTCAATTTTGGACTTCTCAGTCTCCAGAACTATGAGAAATAAATTTCTGTTTTTTAGTAAGCTACTCAGTTTATCAGTATTTCACTATAGCAGCTCTAATAGATTCAGACAAGGCAGATGCAGAGATATACATGATTCAACCATTTTTCTGTACCATTTACCTTCCATAAGATTTCAGTTTCACTCCATTTGTTTCCAATTTGCATATAAAAGTGGAAAGAGTCCTGGACTTAGAAATCAGAAAAACTTGGGTTAGAATCCTGATTCTGATCCTCGGAGCTGAACAAACTTGTACATAGTTTAATCTTTGGAACTGTCTCCTTCTCTAGGTTTGCATGAGTTTTACATGAGAAAAGGTAAAAGAAAACCTTAATGTCCCATATCCAATACAGAGTAAGTATTTAGCCTACAAAAATTAAACCTATTCTGTTGGCAGGAATTGATAGACTATTCATATATAATCTTACTTTCTTCTTGCCTTATTTATTATAGCATGCTATGATTATGACTGTGTCATCTGTTTGCTTTTCTTTTCGACTCTTTTCACTTTTTCCTCCCTTGGATGCTCTCTTGTCTGATCCTCTGGCTCTGCGGAATTTTTATATCTATTTGATTTCTCTCTTTATTCACAAGATGGTAAACTCTGTTTTTGAGATGGTTGGGTGTTTATATCCAGATAAGTGGAAGGATGTATTCACACACACAGACACACACACACACACACACACACACACACACACACACACACAGGACCATGAGGATAGAAAGGAGTGAATGTAGAAAGTTATTTCCATATCCATACCCAGCATGGCTCACTACAAAAGCAGGGCTGCTTTACAGGGCCCTGGGAAGCCCGCCCCACCCAATGCATCTCTCACAGTGCTGTATCCACAGGTTCCACCATTATGAAGCAGCAAAGGCAGGCGAGGGATCAGAATGGCATGGGCTCTCATGGCACTCAGCACTGCCTTGATGAGATCGCACAGGGGCACCCTCAGGAGCTTTGGCTTCAGACCCACAGGAGGGAGAGAGAGGCTCCAGAATTAGAAACGAACTTGAATTCTGGGAGGAGGAACTGTCTCCAGGACCAGTGAGAATTATTCCACGGGCGAAACGCTTGAAAACATCAGAGAAAGTGAAAGTCACCGCCAGATGTGTCTGTCTGGGCAGCTACCACAATTTTCTTAGGTTCCCCTCTAAGTTCCAACCCACTGCAGAGTAATTCTCACCTTGATTAAGAAAAAGTTTTCTTCCCAGGATGGTTTCCTCAAAAAAGTACTCCCCATAGGGACTTAGAAATTGAATTTCATCTCTGCACATTAATACTGATTAGCTTTAGGTAAGTTAGCTAACATCTCTGAGACTCAATTTCCTATCTATAAATTGAGAATAATATCTGTCTCACAAAATTTTAAATATTAAATGAGAAAGCATATATGCAAGATGAATCTGCATTTGTCAATCATTCCTCATCAACATTGAATATTTCCACTTTACAAAGCCTCTTTCTCTTTTCCAGCTCCCTGGAGAATTTCAAAAGTATAGGATATAAATGGTAACCAAAAGAAATGCGATTTCCATTCCGATCACTAACACCATGTCACCACTCCCTGTATGATTTCTCCAATTTCTTTTTAAAAAAATTTTAAAATTTTGTTTTAAAGATTTGGGACACAATTCAGTATTAGGTATACAAGTGGTCATTGTACCGGCAAAATTTGGGCCTCTCCAATGTCTATACCTTATCAGATCTCTCCTAACCTCCTTTTCTCTTCAGAAAGACAATATGGCCACCCCCCAGACCACCCTGCTCAGCTGGATGTCCAAGAACTGGTCATTTTGAATAGCTTTACATTTCTTACCTCTAATCTCCAGTCAGGGAGGCCTAAATGTTAAATACTTGTCAGCAAAGACAACAGAATATGAGATCAATGCATATTTCTCTGCTTTAAAACTTGCCATCTTACCATTCTCTCTGTAGCCATAAAAAATACTCCTTTTAAAGTCTATAGGGATCTCACTCCTCTGCTGTGACCTTTAATGACCTCCTGTCTCATGAAGAGTAAAAGTAAAGGCCTTTACACTCACCTGCAAGGTTCCCTTTTGTCCTTTCCTCAATCTCCCATGTTACAGCTTTCTCCTCTGGGCTGATAAGCAGCTACACAAAGCGTGTAATTCCTTCATTCATTGTGCTGTCAGATCAACAGAATAATATTCCTAAATAACCAGTCTTATTACTTCACTATTGTCTTTAAAACTTTAGCGCTTTATTTTTATTTATTGGGGAACATTGCAGAGAATGACTTAATTTGTGAGACCTTTAGTCAGAATCCTAGCTTCACCTTCTGGGATCTGTGTGGGCTTAGCAAGCAAAATCTCTCTTTACAAAGATAAATATCTCATTAATGATAAAAGGTGGATAATAATAGTGTTCCATATAAAAATCTCCCAGTATAGTACCTACCACCTAGTGGTAATAAACAAATGGCAGAACCCAGACTCTTGTATCATGCAAGACCCTTTTGAATATCATTTAAGCCTATCTCACTTTTAGATTCATCTTCTATGTCTGTCCTAAGGGCTAGTGCTCTCCAGCAATACTTTGCTTTTCATCATTCCTTAGGGAAAGCATGTTCTTCATGATCGCTTTGCCTTAGCATAGACTGGCCTTAAACTTCACTTGGCAAGTTTCTGCTCAACCTTCAAGGCCATGTTCCAAAATTTGGTTGAGATGGTAGACTGAGCTCACATGCTTTATATACCTTCTTCACAAAAATCCCTTTCAATGATGGAGAAGATTTTTTGTTTTGTTTTTATAAATGCTTAACTGTGCTGGGAAATGTAAGAGGAAGTCATCAGCAGACCATAATTTTGATATATATTCAAAATATAAAAAGCAGTCAGTTTATTCCTATTTCTGGCTATCTGGGAGACTTTTTGAAAAACTTCTGAATAGGAAAAAAAAAACACTTGGAAATGATAGATAAAATGTAACAAACATTATCTCAAATGCATAACTGAGCTTCTGAAAAAGAAAGATATATCTGCAGGGACCTAAAACAGAGGGACATTTGAACATTAAAGTTGTAAGCTGTCACCCATACAGCAACTATCCTGGGAGCATTTGCTGTGTTTACTAGCCAAGAGGTTCAAGTTTTAATGACTTCCAGGAAAGAAAACAAGGCCTTTGGTCTTTTAGAAATGGAAGTTTGGAACTAAGATCCTGCATAAACCTAGAACCCTCAAGGGGCTATATTGCAGGTAAAATAATGTACTAGAAAACAAGTCTCTCAGCTGACAGAGGAGACTAAAAGGAAAAGTGACTGTCTCAGCATGGGCTATGGGAAGAAAAAAAGGCTGCCCTGCATATTGATAAGCGCAGCTGTCTACTGTAAGGAATTGGGGTTCGGAGAAACCCCAGGCACATAGGAGTTTCACACGATAGCGCATGAAAATCCTCTCTGGAAAGAAAGAGCTTCAATGCACACTTCCCAGGGTTTTCAAAACTAAAGATGTACTGAACAAGATATGTAAGTTCAAAAGAAAGGCATAAAAACAACAGAAATCAAATCAGAGGACAAGATTCAGCAAAAGAAAAAATGCGAGAATTAGATCCTTAATAGTACTAACTAATAGAATTATTGGATCTAGAAAATAAATAGCTAAAATAAAATCAATGGCAAAATTAAAAATATAAGAAATAAACAGCATACAATAAAAATATAAAGTAGAACCACAACAAAGATTTAAAAATGGACCAGAAAACTCAGGAAAGAAGATATATAGATGGCCAATCAAATATGAAATGATGCTCTATGTCACATGTCATCAGAGAACTGATAATATAAACAACAATGAGATACCACTACACAGCTATTAGAATGGCCAAAATTCATAACACTTACAACAATGAAAAATGTACAGTACACATTTAATCAGATTCCTAGGGAAGAAACTGAGAGAATGAGGTTGTGGTAATTGAAGATATAATGGGTAAAGATTTTCAAATAGATTTGAGCATTTAAAAGTTTTAGTATTTTGGTATTTTAAAAATCCACATCTGCATACACTGTTATAACACAGAAAAGCATAAAAGTAGGAAAAATTTGCTGCTGCAGGTGAGAAGGAAAGATAAAGAGAAAAACCGTTTTCAGCTTAAAATCTGTAACATTATTTCTCAGAAAAACAAAACTAAGTTTACAAAAATAGCTCTTATTAAATGAATATCTAAAATACATTGTCAGGAAGAAGAAACTTGGGTCCAGAGGAAGGGTGTGGAGACAAGACAAAGTCAGCAAAGCAATTGATAAATGTTGTAGAAATTTTTATTAGCACTATTTACATAAAAATGATAATAGCAATAACTAACTTGGAATGGTGCTAAAAACAAGTTGGAAATAAAAGCACATTCAGTGATAATAAAAGTTATATGAGTATATGATAATGATATTTTCTTTTTTAGTTCTGAAGGAAATTAAAAATTTAATTAAATCTTAAAGATTAGCATAAAAAGAATATAAATTTAGTATAAAACATATAAAAGTGAAAAAAATATTTGATCAATTTAAAAATAAGTTAGGAAAAAAAAGTATAAAATAGAAACCAAGAAACTAGACAGAAATTCAATTGCTGTATGTATATGCAATATTTGTTTACAGATATAAATACAGTACAGATATAGAGATATAAATATGGATATATATGCTCTACATATGTATACAAATTTTTACAATGTTGTATATAATACAAAGATATTTGTATATACATAAGGATTTTTAAAATCTGATGCTATAGATTGAATTTGTCACCCCCCAAATTCATATGTTGAAATACAAATACTCATTGCAGATGTAATTAGTTAAGATGAGGCCTCGCTGAGGTAGGGTGGGTCCCAACCCAACTAGACTGGTGCGCTTAGAAAAAGGATAAGTGTGAACACAGAGACACACACAGGGAGGACACCATAGAAGATGAAGGCAGGGATTAGGGTGATCTTCCACAAATAAAGGAATGCCAAATATTTCCAGCATACCCCCAGAAATTAGAAAAGAATAGAAGAGATTCTTCCTCACAGACCTCTGTAGGAGCCAACCCTGCTGACATCTTGATCTCAAACTTCCAGTCTCTGGAACTGGGAGATGATAGGTATCTGTGTTTAATCCATCCAGTGTGTGGTACTTTGTTATGGCAATCCTAGCAAAGTAACATATTCAGTTACACGAGTTTTACAAGGGGCATACCTAAGAGATAAGGATAAACAAGTGTTGAAAGTAAAATAATTGGAACGAGGATTTACCAGATAAATTTTGAAAAAAGAAACTTTGTATATTATTAAAATATCAGAACAAAAACCTCAAAAACAAAATTTTGTGTAATAAAATTGGTCATTATATGTGGATAAAAAAACTTCACCATAAAAATATGGCAATTCTGAACTTGTGTGTGTATTACATAGCAATGCACACATTACATACAGGTATATCCATCACACTATTTATAATAGAAAGAATAAAACAGTTACAAAGTCAAACTGAAAAATTCAAAGCTACTGTGGATAGCAGTAAGATATTACAATATACCATTCTCAGTATTCAATAGAAAAAGGAGACAAAAAATTCTTTTTTTTTTTTTTTTTTGAGTTGGAGTCTCAC
>CAUYQG010021062.1:0-14585 GCA_963574415.1 Tarsius wallacei
ACGCCCGGCTGATTTTTTGAGTTATTGTAGAGATGAGGTCTTGCTTGCCCAGGCGGGTCTCGAACCCGCGGGCTCAGGCAATCCACTCACCTCAGCCTCCCAAAGGCGCGGGATTACAGGCTGAGCCACCGAGCCCGGCTCAATCCCAAGTATTTGCCCATGAAAATGACAATAGGCCGGGCGCAGTGGCCCATGCTTATAATCCTAGCACTCTGAGAGGCCGAGGTGAGAGGATTGCCTGAACCCAGGCGTTGGAGACCAGCCATGCTTCCTGACTTTGGCCTCCTCCCCTACCTCGGGGAGGTGAATCTCTCTTTCTCTAATTTACTTTCTAAATAAACTATATCTTTTAATCTAACTTCTAGCAATTCTTTGCATCTTTCTTGCAGCACCAGATCACACACCAGATGCCCACACCAGCAGGCCTGACCTAACATTCTGGAGGCCCTTCTGGGAGTGTGACCTAACACATACAACAAAAATAAAAGGATTGTACGGTGAAAACACATATAGCCACCACCTAGATTCTACCATTAACATTTTATCATTCCTGTTTTCTCCTTGGTTTCTTTTCTTGCTCGCCCCAGAGTCCAGTGCTCCTCTGTTCCCTCCCTATGTGATCAGTCGGGTGTATCCCAAGGCAGCCGCTACTGCAGGCCTCTGGCTCCCCATCTGGCACCGAGTCCCTCTTACAGGTCCTCATGCAGACCCAGCAAATGAGCAGGTAACTCCCCATTCATTCATTCAGTCAACAGTTAATGGGTTTAACTTTGAAAAGCCTCTGTTATTAGTCCTTGAACAAAACGGACAGGGTCCCTGCCTTTTGAGATTTACAGGTTTTTATTTATTTATTTATTTTGTTTTATTTTATTTGTTGGACTCAGAATCTCACTCTGTGGCCCAGGCTGGAGTGCAGTGGCACGCTCATGGCCACCACAGCCTCGACCTACTGGGCTCAGGTGATCCTTCCGCCTCAGCCTTCAGCTGGAACTCCAGGCGTGCACCACCACACCCAGCTAATGTTTTGGGGGTTTTTTTGGTAAAGATGAGGTCTCGCCAAGTTGCCCAGGCTGGTCCTGAACCCCTGGGTTCAGGCAATTCTGTTAGCTCTGCCTCCCAAAGTGCTGGGAATCGAGGCGTGAGTCTCCTCGCCCAGCTGCTTATAGTTCTTAAAACCTAGCTGCTCCCTCCCTCTTCTAACTTTCCATTTGCAATGACTAGATAAGCTGTATTCATTTTATTTTGATTGCTTCCAGACCCACTCCCTTCCCCCAGCATCCCTAAGATGAGCCAGGGTTCTAGAGACTTGGGTCCTGTTAAGGCCTGGGAGTCATTCATTAATCGTCACCCAGGCTGCCACTGGGACATCCCTCATCATTCCTATTTCCAGGGTCTCTTGAGTCCCAGTGATTTGGTCCTCCTGGTCCCTGCTCAGGGTATTCAGACCTTTTCTGAGGCTGCCTGTGTTCCCTTCTGCTGTACGTCCAGTTTGCCTGGAGCAGACCTGGTTGATATTTATTGCCCCAGGGCAATTACCAATAGTGTCTGCTTTCACTGTCAAATGTGCCCTGGTTTGGCCAATAAATTCCATGACCTCCCTCTCCCAAGTCACACACAGCCATTTCTCATCTGAGCACTCATTACTTAACACAATCCAGCTGGCCCACAGAGCCCCTCTAGTTCCAGAAACTAATTGAATGTGGGGAGGTGAAAAGTTCCGATCTTCCCCCTCTTCTAAAAGGAGCTGTCTGGCCTGGGGAATCTCCCTTGTGAGAGTTCAGACTTGCAGACATAAAAGCCATGAAGGGCCGCAGCCTCCTTTTCCTTCCCTGACTCAGTCACCTCCCTTGCCTTTGAGGGAGGAAAGGAACACAGAGAGAGGCAATAGACCCGACCTACTATCACAAGTATGATCCCAGGCTTACAACCTGGTTGCTCATGTACAGCTTTGTCTCTTTTTTTTTCTGAGTTGGAGTCTCACTCTGTCGCCTAAGCTGGGGTGCAGTGGCATGCTCACGGCCACCGCATCCTCGACCTGCTGGACTCAGACGATCCTTCCACCTCAACTTTCCAAGTAACTGGAACTACAGGCACACGCCACCACGCCCAGCTAATTTTTTTTTTAATTGTAGAAACGAGGTCTCACCAAGTTGCCCAGGCTAGTCTCCAACCCCTGTGCTCATGCAATCCTCTCATCTCTGCCTCCCAAAATACTGGGATTATAGGCATGAGCCATCGTGCCTGACCACTTTGTCTCTCTCTTTTTCTTTTAGTATAATTTTCATTGTACTTTTTTCCCAGAGGATAGTTGTTTTTCAATCCTTAAGGACTCAGCTCCTTACATGGGATATGGTAGAGGTTGAGGAGCTGCACCCGCAGGTCTAATTTGGGGTGGGGTGTTCAGTCCTTGTGGGCTTCTCGAGACCAATTCCTGACTACCTTGAATGGCACAACTCACACAGTAATGCAGTTTCACATACAGCTTCCAGTGATGAAAAGTGCTTTCTTTTGTGTGTATGTGTGTTTCAATAAAACTTTATTTATTTATTTTTATTTTAAAGATGTGCGGTACAATTCAGGTCAAGTATACAAATGTTTATTATGCAGGTATCCTTGTTGATGAGGTGTGCCCATCCCTCCCCTGGCAGTTTCCCTCAACTGCCAATCCCTTTCTTACAGTATTATGATAATTGTTTAAGATCCACTTATGAGTTGCTGCAAAGTTCATATGTTTGTCCTTCTTTATGGCTGCATAATATTCTATTGTGTATATGTACCACATGAAAAGTGCTTTCAGGACAAAAGTATCCTTACTCCCTTTAAAAAATCCATATTCTGCCAGGCGCGGTAGCTCACACCTGATCCCAGCACTTTGGGAGGCTGAGGTGAGAGGATTGCCTGAGTTCACAGGTTCAAGACCAGCCTGGGCAACTTGGCAAGACCTCATCTCCACAATAAATCAAAATATTAGCTGGGCGTGGTGGCACGTGCCTGTAGTTCCAGTTACTTGGAAGACTGAGGCAGAAGGATGCCCTGAGTCCAGCAAGTCTAGGCTGCAGGAGCCGTGAGTGTGCCACTGCACTCCAGCTTGGGCTACAGAGTAAGACTCTAACTCAAAAATTTTAAAAAAAATTTAAAAAATAAAAATCCATACTCTCCTCTCCTCCTTCCCATGTAAGAATCAAGGACCCTAGGGGTGGGCTCCTTCCATGCTTGTTGAAAATACAAACATCATCAGCCATTTGCACCTGAGCATGCATGAGTCCCAATCCTTTTTCTAAGCGCTGTGCAGGTCTAACAGGAAGAAACCTGCAGGGCATCTAAGAGATTACAAGAACCTAGATGACAGAAAGTACAGTCCACAGGGTGGCAAAAATAAGTGGCCCTCAGTTCCCATCTGCCCAGCTGTGTACAACTCACTTCCTGCTTGCACATTGTATGTGATTCTGTACAGGGATGTTAGAGCCGTGTCCCTGGGTCACTCCCTGCCACCTGCCCTTGGAGCAGCAGGGCCTGAGAGTCGGTTTCAGAACTGCGACTTGCAATGGGCCAACGCTGTTAAACCATGGAACATTAAGCAGGCACAGGGTTCAACTGCCTGAGAAGCATAAGTGGAATGAAAAGCAAAGTCCTCTTTAGTCACCCAAGAAATTCTCCTGGGGTTCCTAGTCATTCTTCAAGTCCTAAGTCAAGTGTTTCCCCATCTGTGAAGGCATAAGCTTTGTGTGGTAAGTCAATGTCTGTCTTATTTTAAAATATTTATTTACAATTTTAAGATTAAAATGAAGCTTTCAAACCCAGATTCTTGATTATGCCATGCCTTATTTTGGTCATCTATAACATGGAACCAATATGGGTTATGCTGAAGATCTGATGGCTTCCTATACACAAAGTATATCGTAAGTCAGTGGGTGCTCTCATATTACCAAGAGTTATTCAGATGGGAATGATGGCGCAGTGAACATGACAGTTGGTCTCTGCCCTCCTCTGGGTACTTACATCCTTCCAAAATTAATTGTTGAAAGGACTTCACATGGAGCCAATACGTCCAATGAGCAGCCATTTTAACATTGCCTAAATCTCATGACTTTCTAACAATTCACTTAACATACCCTCTAATCACTAGTCAAGGACAGAACCGGTTTCTCAGAGGTAGCTATTGATTATTGTTTTACAGCCCCCTCCCCAGCTTGTCTTGTACTAATTAGTTTTTCTATTTCAAGTATTTGCCTCCACCCATAAGACCCAAGTTAACCTAATCAGCCTTTCTTGACCTTTGTGGCACAGACAGATCCCATCACCATGGAGCCATGTGACTAACCCACCCATCTGCCTGCTGTCCATCACCTGTGTGTACCTGCCCTCCATGATGATGTGGAGCAGACCACCACCCAACCACCTTGACGACCCGCCCCCATCAAGGGGACGGACTAAATGGATTCAAACTCGAGCAGCCAGCTGCCATTGCTTTACTAAACTCTAGTGTGGCCATATGCTCTTTGAGCTATGGCCGCTGCCATGTTTTCTGAGCTTTGGTCCCCATCCGACTCCCCCCCCCCGCCCCCTCTCTCTAGCTTACTTTCTAAATAAACTATATTTTCCAATCTAACTTGTGTGCAATTCTTTACATCTTTCACATAGCACTAGATTGCACACCAGACACCCCCACCCCTAGGGGGCCTGACCCAACATTCTGGAGGCCCTGCTGGGAGTGTAACCTAACAACCGTAATAACAAACATGAAATAAAGTATTGTAACAACACAGACTTAAACTCCTCTGCGCCAGGAGGCCCTTGTAACTATGTCTAGAATGGTCTAAAAAAGCACCCACCACCATCACCACCTGTTTTGTAATTCTCCCCCAGGCCTTGAGTCCCTCATCTTTGCATTCTTGTCCCTGGCACTGTGCCTAGCCCTGGGCAGGCCCTCCCAGGCCCTTCTGACTCTGTCCCTGTTGAGGACAGGAGGAGGACTGGGTGGTCTGTTTCCCTCCCCTTGCTGGGCCTCAGTCTCCCCTAGTCCCCTCCCAACACAGCGGCTGGCACCTGCCTCAGCCTTAGCCCCTTCCCTTCCCTCTCAGCTTCCTCGCTGCTAGAGGCTGGGCAGGGTCTTCCCCAGAGCTGGCTACCCATCCTCCCTCGCTGCATTTCCTGCCATCCCTGGTCCCAACACACAGGGGAGCTGCTAGGTGTGTGTGTGTGTGGGGGGGGATTTCACACAGGGGTGTCAGAGCCAACAGGCTTCCCCTGACACCCCCGTGTGATTCCCCCCAGACCTGGCAACTCCCCTGTATGCATTAGCAAAGGGGAAACACCTGTTTTTAATTACGTGGCCTTTCAACTACAGGCACCCGCTGGTGCTGCTCAGAGGGGAGGGAGAGAAGCTGGGAGAGTCCCCTGAGTCCGGAAGCCCAGCACCCTAGCCCTGAGTGCCAGGAGGATGGAGGGTGAAGAACCAACACCCTCCACAGACCAGTGAGAAACAGAGAAGTGCCTCTTCTGGGGACCAAGGAGGTCTGTCACCTGCCCACCGCTTCACGCTGAGTCCGCCTCCCTCAACTCCTCAGGGTGACTGTTTCAAAGCAAGGTCCTCTGTGCTCCTGCATTGGACAACAGTGCACACCAGGCTCTCGGAGGATGGAAGAGGCCTGGCTCACTTCCTTTGGAAGCCCTGCTTTAAACGCAGACCTGCCGAAACAACCAAAACGTCTTAGTTGTGGTGTATCTTCAAAGTCTACCTCGAACATCATGCTCCTGACACACATGGGCCACTGTGCTCATCTGGAGGGAAGGCCCTTGTGGACCACATGGCCTTCTGCTCCTCTCCCACCCCCAAGGTGGGCTGGGCTTAGAGCCTGCAAACGCACAGGGATGGGGGAATGTGGGTGGGGGGGAGGTTGTGGGGTGTGCCTGAAGGGGGAGAAGAATTAAGTCTGTGGCAGAAGCAGTGAGGTCTAAGGAGGGGTGACTTAGAACAAGGGTCCTGGTTTGGACACTTCAGCTCCACGCCTCATTACCCATCTGTCAGCTAGGGAATGTTGAAAGGGGCTTTGTTTCCTAACAAAGATAAAAGCAGGGTTCTAAGGAGAGGCAATACCATGGGCATGGAAGGCAGGACTGCACTGCTGAATGGACCCTGGAGAGATAGATTTCTTTCCTCCCTGACGTGGAATCAAATGCTTTCGCAGGCAGTTGGCAAAGGACATAATTCATCGCAAGCAAGAGAGAGCGTTTCCTGTGTTTGGAATTTATTAAACTCTTGGAATTCCAGGCCCCATCCCCTTTCCATGTGGCTTCCTTCATGCATAAACATCAAAAGGATGCTGCTTGTTACATAAACTTGTTAGACTGCAAAAGCCTAACACTCAGTCTTCTCCCTGCGGGGCAGGGCAGGAGAGCATGTGTTGGTTATGCATGACAAAGATCCCTGCACAACTTAAAAGCAATCAAATTGATCAGGCAGTAGAGTCAAAAGTAGTTACTAAATCTTATTAATAAGGTGACAAAATCGCATTATTTTTAGATTTCTGAGAAGTGCACTTCTGATTATCATTCTCATTCTCTCCACACTTCTACTAGAAAGGAAAGGCAGCGATCCCCCAGGTCTGCCCTCCCAATGACTCACTTGCAGAGGAAAGCGGAGGAGATTGTCAAAGCTTGTGTATGGTCTCTAACCTTCAGCTGTGCCAGCTACCTCTTGGGCAAGGCAGTTGCTTGGCATTTAACCTGCCTGGATGGATGAGCTCACTAACGAGCCACCCGGGCTGGGCTGTCCCTATTGGCTGTCTCCCATGCCCTGCTCTCTCTCTCCACCCAGCAGTCACTGGTCACCGGCCTTCCCTGGATGGAGAGTCCTCACTCCCCTCTCCCCACAGCCCTTCCCCCTCCAGGAGGAGTGAAGAGGGTGGCAGGAGCAGTCATTCCAAGCATGCAGTGGAGCCTGCACTTTTCACAAAGGCCACCCTTTCACCACCAGCTCTGCACTGCCCTCACCATGTTCCTCCAAGGGAGGGAACCAGGTCAGCAATTCTTCCTCCTTGCTTTGCCGGGAGGCCTCTTCCCCCTCGTGGGTCAGCGCCAGCCTAGTAGGAAACCCTGAATTCCTCTCATTGTCTGTCCTCTTTCCGATCAGCACAGCAGCCCCAGATGGTGGGAAGCCTTCCCTGGAGTCTGAGGGCTCTCAGAGTTGCCAGGGAGGGTGGGAAGACATGGGAAGCTCGGGGTTTTCATGTGTCCTTTCACAAACAGCAGTCAGGCTCTGCCTAGGCCGTGGGTCCTGTGGTGAGTATGAGTCTCTAAGGAAGGCATCTGGGATTTGCTTTCCAGTTTTAAAAAATTTCATTATCAAGATCCCAACCTTTTGTGCCTTGGTGTCCTCCTTTCTAAGAAAGGCAAGAACATTTGGATGAAATACAATCTAGGTCGACTTCCCTCCGTGGCCTCTCTTCTCCCAAGCTGGTCTCAGGGCACCCGCCACCCCGCTCTTGTTTTCCCTTCTTCCCTCGCCTCTCCTGCAACCAAGAACCCGATGGCTTCTGGGGCT
This sequence comes from Tarsius wallacei, assembly GCA_963574415.1. Classification (NCBI taxonomy): domain Eukaryota; kingdom Metazoa; phylum Chordata; class Mammalia; order Primates; family Tarsiidae; genus Tarsius; species Tarsius wallacei. The sequence continues at coordinate 7,544 of CAUYQG010021062.1, forward strand.
TTTCCCATTTCTGCCACTCTTGAACCCAATTCTGTCCTCCACATGATTTCAGTAGCTTCAGACAGGAGCCAGTCTTGACAAAAGCTGGGGCAAAGCTGAAAAGAGCCATTTGTATTTGAACCTAACCTTTACCAGAGTCTTGCAGCAGTCCAGAGCATCTCAGGCCACTTCCTTGGGCTGAGGTTCCCAGAACACTTTAAACATTTTTGATAAGTGCAAAAAAGTCACACAAATTGTAGAATATTTTCGAGGTTTACATTAAATTATTCCTTAACACACACTCACACAACAATATAATGGACTGCTTACTAAAGACACCAGTGGGGGTCTTCACAGGAGGCTCCCTGTGAATGTGGGGCCCCAGGCATAGCCTCTGGTATCCACTTCCCTTGCAGCAGCCTCCGGCCTACGCCTACCCGTTACTAGTCTTATCCTGCACTCACCCAGCCACTGAGGACTCTGGGCCACAGGGCGGAGTGCTTGATTCCTCCCTGCAGGGCGACTGAAATGTCCTCTGCCCTGCTAGGGGCTGAGTTGGACCCATAAGTTCCTGCCTTAGGTGTTCACAGACAACTAGGCAGGGTTGTTAACAGTTTCTTTAGACTGTGGCTGTTTTGTTAACACCACACAGGAGTGTTTTAAAATGACTTAATTGCCTTTTAGCTCTCCGTTTTTGAATGAATAAAAGTATTTTTAGAATTAGCACTTAAGGATTCATTATGCTTTTGTGTGTGTTTGAATTTTCCATAATAAAAATGAAATATAAACACATAAGATATTCTGGAGTCAGCTAGGTTCAGTGATTCAGCCTGTAATCCCAACACTTTGGGAGGCCAAGGCAAGTAGATTGCCTGAGCCTGCGGGTTCGAAACCAGCCCAGGCAAGTTGGTGAGACCTGTCTCTACAATAAATAAAAAATTAACTGGGTGTGGTAGTGCATGCCTGTAGTTCTGGCTACTTGGAAGGCTGAGGTGGAAGGATCGCCTGAGCCCAGCAGGTTGACGCTGGGGGCTGTGAGTGTGCCACTGCACTCCAGCCTGGGCGACAGAGTGAGACTCAAACTCAAACTCAAAAAAAAAAAAAAAGATTCTTGAGTCAATATTTACTTTAAATATTAGCATTAAGACTAAAAAGTTCTAACTTTCCCTTCATATGTTGCGAAAAAAACCTTTACCACTATTTCTTGTTTTTTTAAAAAAAATTGTCTTGTTTTGTGGTTGTATGTGTGTGTTTGAGGCTTGTTTGTTTAGTATAATCTGAGCTATAAGATCCAGTTTATTATTAAATTATTATTATTGCTATTATTATTATTTTGAGTTAGAGTCTCATTCTGTCTGTCGCCCAGGCTGGAGTGCAGTGACACACTTATGTTCACAGCAGACTAGACCTACTGGGCTCAAGTGATCCTTCCGCCTCAGTCTTCCAAGTAGCTAGAACCACAGGTGTGTGCCACCACACCCTGCTAATTTTTTAATTTATTGTAGAGATGAGGTCTCGCCAACTTGCCAGGGCTAGTCTTGAACCCCTGGGCTAGGGCAATACTTTAGCCTCGGCCTCCCAAAGTGCTGGGATTACAGATTTGAGCCACCATGTCCGGCCTAAATTATTTTTTACATGAAAAATTATCACTGTACTAAAGCAGTTGACTTCATTGACAAACATTGATTAAAGCTTACGAAATGAGGGCCAGGTGTGGTGGTTCATGCCTATAACCTTAGCACTTTGGGAGGCCCAGGTGGGAGGATCTCTTGAGGCCAGGAGTCCAAGACTAGCCTGAGCAACATAGCGAGAAGCCCATCTCTACAAAAAAATTTTAAAAAAAATTAACTAGGCACGGTGGCACAGTCCTGTAGTACAAGCTACTCTGGAGGTAGAGGTGGGAGGATTGCTGGAACCCAGGAGTTCAAGGCTGTGGTGAGCTATGGTTGTGTCATTACTGTCCAGTCTGGGCAACGAGCAAGACCCTGTCTCTAAAAAGGAAGAAAAAACTTACCAAATGAAGTCGTAAGTACTTAGTGAGATATGAGAAGAATAATTACAGGCTTCCTAGTCATTTGGAGTAGTGCTAACTGTGAGGTACCAGGAAACGCTCAGGAGAGAAGCATCCAATCAGGGAAGAGGCTGTAGGAAAGGCTTCTCTGAGAAGCCGGCTTCCAAGTTGAGCCTTCTTGGAGAAAAGAAATTTCGCCAGACTAGACAAGGGGAAGGAGGTGGATGTATTCCAAGGAGGAGTTGTGTGAGTTCAGGTCCCAAGGGCTCAGCGCCCGTAAGTCTGCTGGGTAGGCATGTGTGTACCTGGAGGATGTGCATGTGTGCGTGGGAGCACTGGGGACGGGGGACCAAGCCAAGTTGAGGCTAGAGAGGAGGGGAAAGGCCACATCCTGAGGACCATGTGCTGTGCTCTGAACGTGTCCTCCAGGGCCTTTCGGGAAGTGAGACTCAGCCTCATGGATGGGAATAGTGCCCTTGTAAAAGAGACTGAAGGGAACGTGTTTGCCCCTTTGATACGGAGACCCACGAATGCCCCTCCATATTGCGGCAGCCTCAAGAGAAGGGCATGGCGGGGATTCAAGATCTCCTCCTTCCTGCACATTCCTGAGCACATTACTGAGAGTTCCCTTATCTTCAGTGCACTCCCAGTATGTAGCTTCAGGGAATTGACCTCCCAGCAGACTATGCCCAGAGATGTAACTCCCTATTGACTCCCCTTCTTTGACTCTAGTATCAGTGTAATCGTAAGTCTTGTGATTTGTGTTGCAATGCATGATGTCTTAGGCTTTGTAAACTTCCTTTACTCTAAATGTCACCTAAATGTAAAACGTAGCTGTTACAAGTTCTGTACGATGCTCTGCTGGTCGCGTGGCTAATGTCCAGGTACTAACAACTCTGGACTATAAAAGTGAATTGTAAAAGCCTGGAAGGTGCACCGAATCATTTTAGAAAGACCTCGAGTCTGGTTCTGCTCCCTGGATTCAAACTCAGAAATAAACTTCTTTCTACCAGTTCCCTGCCCCTTTGATTTATTGGTGTCCAGGGGAGCAGCTGAGCGTTACTTGGACCATAACACTTTCACCCTGTATGATGCAGCAACTAGACGCTGCCCATGGAGCAGGGAACCAGCCCTTACCAGATGCTGTATCTGCTGCACCTTGACCACAGACCTCTCAGCCTCCATAACTGTGAACTGCGCATCTCTGTGCTTATGACTTTCTCAGCCTAAGGTATTTTTGTTACAGTGGCATGAACAGACTAAGACACCACTCTAAGAAGCTGAAGCTTTACCTTTAGGCCAGTAAGCCTAGGGTGGGGCCCAGGCATCTGCATTCCACAAGTTCTTTAGGCGATTTTCGTGTAAGTGGTCTGGAGATCTTGCCGTGAGAAACACTGTTCAGAGGACACGCAGCATGTACTTTGGAAGCAAACAGACCCGAGTTACAGTCTCCGCTCTGCTTTTACAAGCTGTGTCACTTGGGGCAGGCAGGTTATATACTATAGGGGAGAGGATCCAAAAAACCCCAGAATTTATTTATAAAAATGTGTGTATTTATCCTTACATATTTAAACTCCAATCGCCTTCAAAGTACTCTCTGTAGGATGCAATACACCTGTCGAGATGCTTTTCCACTGCTCAAAACACTTTTTGAACTCATCTGTTTTAATGCCTTTTAGTGCTTCTGCCATTTTTTGTTTTACCTCTTCCACCCCGGCAAAATGTTTCCCTTATGGACTTTTAAAATCTGGGGATACAAAAAAAGTAGCTCAGGGCGAGATTGGGTGAATAGGAAGGTCATGCCATTTTGGGTCAAAAACTGCTGAACATTCAGCGCAGTATGGGCAAGTGCACTATGATGGTGGAAGGACCAGTCACCTGTCTGCCACAACTCGGGAATATTCTTCTGCAAATCGTGATGCAGCCATCTCAAAACTTCCAGATAAAAACTCTGGTTGACCATTTGATGTGGAGGAACACATTCCGAGTGCATTCCAAGGGGCCTGTTCTCCAAAAGGCAATTTCGGGTTTTTGGGGGTTCCTTTCATATGTGTGAGTCTCAGTTTCCTCACCAATAAAATGGGAATAATAAGGAGACTGGTCTCCTAATGTTATTGTGAAGGTTAAACAAGATCCTTAGTACAATGCCTGGAGCAGTAGGAGAGCCAAAAATATATTCGTTGTTATTGTTATTTGGCTGAGAAAGTTAACACTGGCAGCTCTGTGGTAGGTAAGTAATATTTGGAGAAAATGACAGAAGACAGGCATTTATAAAATGTCAGGCATGGCATTAAGTATGAAGCACTAAAGGGGGAACCTAATCCTCAACACATTATCAAAGTGGGCTGAGAAGACTCACTTGGGCCACTGGGTATGGTTGTGCAGGCTGTGCACTGTGCCACAATGCCACATCTAAGAAGGTACCATTCACATTTTAGATACCACAGATTTGTATATTTATTACAATATTTTTTGGGTATATGACAGCCAAGTGTCTTACTCTAATACATTCTAGCAGCTGTTGTAGTATACTACAATTTTTCAACAGATGGAAATAAAGTGTCTTGAGGAAGGGAGTGGCAGATTGTTATGTTAATGGCTCCAATGAATTCCATTTCCTGGCATGCACGCCCTCTGCAGTCTTCTGCCATACTGACTCTCAGCTTGGCTTCAGCCCTCGGGACTTCAACAAATGTGATACAAGCAGATCTTACAGACCACCAGTGATCAAAGCCAGGGTTTCTGTCATTTTCTTGGACTTTTCTCTCATCATCAAAAGGTGGCTGCAGTTGATCCAAACAGCAGGAGACATCACATCTACACTCAAAGTAAGAAAAAAAGGAGCAATATAAGCAGTGCCAACCAGAGCTCCTTTCATTAAAAAGTGAATTTTTCCAGCAACATTCCAGCAGACTTTTATTTATATTTCATTGATCTGTGTCACATGGCACTTGTTAGCTGCAAGGGAGTCTGGAAAATGGACCATTTAGCTTTACCAAATATCTGTAGCACAAACCTCTGGCAAAGGAATAGGAGTTTGGGAAAGGGTGTCTGGTTAGCTAAATAGCAGTGCCTGCTGTAGAACATTTTTTTTTTTTTAGTCAGGATCCAGGTATGATCATGGCTCACCAAAGCCGCGAACTCCTGGGCTCAGGCAATCCTTCTTCTCGGCCTCTCCAGTAGCTGGAACTACAGGCATATGCCACCACACCTGGCTAATTTGTTTTTATTTAATGTAGAGTCGAGGTCTGACTGTGTTGCCCAGGCTGGTCTTGAACTCCTGGGCTCAAGCAAAACTTTTGCCTTAGCCTCCCAAAGTGCTGAGATTTCAGGCAGGAGCCACCACACCCAGCCAAAGTGTTTCTTTTTTTTTTTTCTGAGTTGGAGTCTCACTCTGTCGCCCAGGTTGGAGTGCAGTGGCACGCTCATGGCCACAGCAGCCTCAATCTGCTGGGCTCAGGCGATCCTTCCACCTCAGCCTTCTAAGTAGCTGGAACTACAGGAACATGCCACCACGCCCAGCTAATTTTTTTAATTTATTGTAGAGATGAGGTCTCACCAAGTTGCCCAGGCCGGTCTCAAACCTGTGGGCTCAGGCAATCCTCTCACCTTGGCCTTCCAAAGTGCTGGAATTATAGGTGTAAGCCACCACACCCAGCCTATTCCTTTTTGTAAAAAAATTTTGTTTTTATGAGACAGAGTCTTGCTATGTTGCCCAGGCTGGTCTCGAACTCCTGGGTTTCAGGGATCCTCCTGCCTCAACCTCCTGTTCGTAGCTGGGATCAGGCGCACCACCATGCCTGGACTTATTCTAATAAAAGCTCCCAGTGGTTTTAAGCAGGAAATGGCATGATAAGATCTATTTTCCCAAATAGTTTATCCAGACCTCATGCACAGCCCAAGGATGATTCCAGAATGACCTAATTTTTTCTAAATTTAAAACAAGCCTGTAATGACTTTAAGACCCTCATAGAAGACTCTCTGACTCTCCCCCACATTCACGCAATCAAACTCATTTCCTGGTTCTTTTCCCTGCACAAAGTTCCCACCCTTTGCCGAACCCCTCAGGAGCCCAGAATCCTGCAGGAAAACAGTGCTGGGATTAAAAATTCTCCTTCTCGCAAGTCCAGCTTTTTATTATCCCTCTATCACCGAGAATCCATATATCTGCTGGCTCTACTGCCCTGCTGGTGGGAGTCACGCATACTCACAGAATTTTTTTTCAACCCTGACACTTGGAAGGACATCTCTAAGTTTGACAACTGGCTCTGCACGGCCTGGCAGCTGGCCTCCTCTCCTGGTGGGGGTCTCCGACTCCACTGGGACATCGGCAGCGCCTGCTGTTCGAAGCTGCCACACTGCCTGAGCCCTTGGGTCACACAGCCCGAGAAGGCAGCTGGGAGAGGGGCTGCTTAGCAGGAGACAAGCACATTTCCCAGGCCTGGGCCTCCTTCTTGGCCGGTCACCAGGAGATGAGTTCCAGCTGCTTTCTTCCTCGTCTTCCTCCCCCAACAGCCTCCCTTCCGGTTGGGCCCCCTTTCCCTCTCTCCTTTGGCCAGATGAGATTTCGTATGAAAAGTGTCACTGTCACAAAAGAAGACTCTGGGGAGTGGGGAGCTGAGAAGCAGAGGGGGAGCCCTCCTCTTCTGGAAGCCCATTCCACGGGAAAGACTGCAGCACACAGTCCAAGGTGATTACTGTGGCCAACTAAACCCTTACCTCCCTGTCCCTCACGTCCCCGCCCCACACTTGTGACTCAGCCCAATCTGCGAGAGCATCCAACAATTTCTGTTATTTACCTTGTGGTTTCCAAACTAGGCACTTCCAAGGCTTCCGGGGTAAAGACACTGTTAGAAAAGGGATACAGAGCCGGGCTCGGTAGCTCAGCCTGTAACCCCGCGCTTTGGGAGGCTGAGGTGAGTGGATTGCCTGAGCCCGGGGCTTCGAGACCCGCCTGGGCAACTTGGTGAGCCCTCATCTCTACAATAAATCAAAAATCAGCCGGGCGTGGTAGCGCGCGCCTGTAGTTCCAGCTACTTGGAAGGCTGAGAC
>CAUYQG010021063.1:0-16273 GCA_963574415.1 Tarsius wallacei
TTTTTTTTTTTTTTGTGGCTATTGTGTATGAAGTTGTGCTTTTTATTTGCGTTTCTGTTTGTTTATTATTGGTGTATAGAAATGTGATTGTCTTTTGCACATTTATTTTATACCCTGAGACTTTGCCAAAGTCTTTTATCAGTGCAAGGAGGTTTTTGACAGATTCTCTTGGGTTTTCAAGATATAGAATCATGTCATCTGCAAAGAGAGATAACTTGACTTCCTCTTTTCCTATTTGGATACACCTGATCACCTTCTCTTCTCTGATTGCTCTAGCTAGGACTTCCAAAACTATGTTGAATAGGAGGGGTGAGAGTGGGCATCCTTGTCTTGTTTCAGTTTTCAGGGGAAATGATTCCAATTTTTGTCTATTTAGCAGTATGCTGGCTGTGGTTTCTCATAGATGGCTCTTACTATTTTGAGGTATGTTCCATCTATGCCTAGATGCTCAAAGGTTTTTATCAGGAAGGGGTCCTGGATTTTACCAAAAGCTTTTTCTGCATCTAATGATATAATCATATAGTTTTTGTTTTTATGTCTGTTGATGTATTTAATTATGTTTATGGCCTTACGAATGTTGAACCAGCCTTACTTCCTGGGGATGAAGCATTCTTGGTCATGGTGGATGATTTTTGATATGTGTTGTTGAATCCAGTTTGCCAGGATCTTGCTGAGAATTTTAGCATGTATGTTCATCAAGCATATTGACCTGTAGTTCCCTTTCTTTGTTGAGTCTTTACCTGGCTTGGGTATCAATGTGATGATAGCCTCATAAAATGATTTGGGGAGAGTTCCTTCTTTCTCAATCACCTGGAATACTTTCAGTAGGATTGATATCAGTTCCTTCTTACATGTTTTGTAGAATTCTGCTGGGAAGCCATGTGATCCAGGGCTTTTTTTTGTAGGTAGTTTTCTTATGACATAATCAATTTCCTGGATTGTTATTGGCCTATTTAGGGTCTCTATTTCTCCTTATTTCAACCTAGGTAGGTTGTGTGATGTCAGAATGTCCTCCATTTCCTTTAGGTTTTCAAGTTTGTTTCCACACATGTGTACATAGTAGTCTCTAATAATCTTTTGTATTTCTTCAGGGTCAGATGTGACTTCAGCTTTTGTGTTTCTGACTGTGTTTATTTGGGCTTTTTCTCTATTTTTCTTGATCAGTCTCGCTAGAGGACCATCAATCTTTTTTATCCTTTCAAAGAACCAGCTTTTTGCTTCATTGATTTTTTGTATTATCTTTTTGTCTTCTATGTCCTGAATTTGGGCTTTTATTTTGGTGATCTGGATTCTTCTCTGAAGTTAGGGTTTTGATGGTCTTGCTTTTCCGGCTTCCTTAAATGACTTGTTAGGCTGTTAACTTGTGGATCTTTCCATTTTCTTCATGTGCATTTGTAGAGATATGAACTCCCCTCTAACTACTGCTTTCATGTCTTCCCAGAGATTTTGGTAAGATGTTTCTTCATTTTCATTTGTTTCCAGGTATCTTTTAATCTCTGTTTTGCTTTCCATGTTGACTCAGGAGTTGCTTAGCATCATGCTGTTTTAGTGTCCGTGTCTTTGTGGGTTTGGGGAAAACTTTGTTGGTGTTGATATTTATTTTTATTCCACTGTGGTCTGAGAAGGTGCATGGCAAAATTTCAATCTTGTGAAATTTGTTTATGCTTGATTTATGACCAAGGATGTGGTCGATCTTAGAGTATGTTCCATGCAGTGATGAGTAGAATGTATATTCTATGGTCGTTGGGTGGAGTGTTCTGTAGGTATCAATTAAGTCCATTTGGTCAAGAGTGACACTGAGGTTCAGGATCTCCTTGTTGATTTTTTGTTCTGATTATCTGTCTAGGGTTATGAGTGGGGTATTATAGTCCCCAGCTATGATAGTGTTAGAGTCAATATCTTTTTTAAAGTTTTTCTAGAAGATGCTTTATGAAAGTTGGTGCTCGTATGTTGGGTGCATATATGTTTAGGATGGATATTTCCTGTTGATGAATTGAACTTTTTATAGTTATGTAGTGACCTTCTGTATCTTTTTAAATTTTTGATAGATTAAAGAGTATTTTGTCTGAAGTTAAGATTGCAACTCCTGCTTTCTTCTGTATTCTGTTCACCTGAAATTTTCCTTCCCATCCTCTTACTTAGAGTCTGTGAGTGTCCTTTCTGGTAAGATGAGTCTCTTAGAGACAATATATTGTTGCCTCATGATATTTTATCCATTTTGCCATTCTATGTCTTTTCAGTGGTACATTTCATCCTTTCACATTCAGGCTACTTATTGAAATATGAGAGTTTATCCCTGTCATGATGTTCTTATAGAGTTGTTGTTCCTGTTTGTTTGCTGTCTTTCTTTTGATTTTTGGGTTGATTCATGTGTGTTTTCAATCTTTTTCCTGTACTTTTGAGAAGAACATTGTTGTTCTTTTTTCCTTTTCTTTTATGTTTAATGCTTTCTTAAGTGTTTCTTGTAGAGATGGTCTAAAGGCAGCATAAGATCTTAGGAATTGAATGTCTGGGAAAGATTTTAATTCTCCCTCATTGATACAGCTTAGCTTAGCTTAGCTGTGTACGTTACTCTTGGTTGAAATTGTTTATCTTTGAGAACTTTGAAGATTGGGCCCCAAGCTCTCCTAGCCTGAAGTGTTTCTGTAGATAAATCTGCTGCTGTTCTAATTGGTCTTCCCCAGTAGGTAGTCTGACCTTTTTCTCTTGCTGCATTTAGGATTCTTTCTTTTATACCTACTTTGTTTAGGCAAGTTATTATGTGTCTGGGAGTTGGTCTTCTGATTTATTGTCTTGCAGAGGTTCGGGTTCACTGAATCTCTTGTGTTTGAATTTTTCCCTGATGAGATTAGGGAAGTGGTCTCTGTTCCTCTTTCTGCCTCAGGAAGTCCAATTACTCTTAGGTCCAGCCTCTTGAAATAATCACTCATCTCTTGAAGGTTTTTTTCTGTCTTTTTAAGCTTCTTTTCTATGTTTTTGACAGTTTGGGTTAGTTCTATATTTTGGTCCTCAAGCTCTGAGATTCTTTCTTCTGCTTGAATAATTCTGCTTTCCATGCTTATTAGTTTGTTATTTATTTCAATCACAGTATTCTTTACTCCTGCTATCTCAGTTACCAACTCCTTTCTATTTTCCTCTTGTCTCTCCTCAATTCTTTTTATTCTCTCTATTAATGTCTTGATATCTGGGTTTGTAGTGTGTGATCAGTCATTCTGGGGGCTCTTCATTGTTTGTGCTCTGAAATCTGTTTTCTTAGTGTTTGACCTCCCAGGGGTCTATATTCTTCTTTTGGTTTTTATTAATTTGTGTAGATTTTCCTTCCCATTTTTTTCTTCCCCCCCCCTTCTTTAATTCTATTGTTCAGGGATGGTGGGGTTGCTTTTACTTCTGTTTGCTCAGTCTCCTATTCTGCCTTATATGAATCCTCTAGCTTTGTTAAATTCTGAAGCTGGACTGTGAGTTGAGGGCTGTATGTTTTTTGAAGTTTTGAGATTTAATTGAGGAGGGAGTTGCAGATCCCAGCTGCAGTCTATCTGCAGATCCCAGTATCCACCAACAGGTGTATGGGTACCCTGGAACCCACTTCCCACTGCATTGCAATTTGTCCATGCGGTGGGGGTATATGTTTGCTCCCTGAAAGCAAAATGAGTTAAGAGAAAGGAAAAGAATAGAACAGGGAAGGAGGAGGGAAGAGGAAGGTGGAGAGAGAGAAGAGTAAGAGGGAAACAGACAAACATACTGACTAGCAACTGAAAAGAGACACAAAGACAGAAAAGAGCAAAAAACAAACAAGCAAACACACAAAACATACAGACAATCTTATAAACACACAAGCCAACCAACCTCCCTATTGATGTATTATTTCCCCTACACAAACAGGAAGTCTAAAGAAAAATAAAATAAAATAAAAATTAAAAATCAGTAAAATAACAGAAACAAAGCAAGTATGAAAATGTTATCAATAGCAGTAAGAGAGAGAAAAGAGGGAAAAATGAGCAAAACAGACAAGAATAAAAATAAAAAAAATAAAAACAAGGAACTAGGCTCACTCTGAGATTGTTCCTGTAAGTCCAACATCCTTTCAGCTCTGATCTCTAGCTCTTATCACAGGCTGGTAGGGTTGCTCACAGCTGGGGTCAGATGCCTCAGGCCTGCTGTGGAAGGAGGGTGGATCGGATCTGGACTCAGTCAGCTTGCTGCCTGTCAAGTCTGCCACTCAGATCTGACCTGTGTCCGATCTAGTGTGGGGAAGGGGCTTCTGTCTCTCTCAGTTTGATGCAATTACCTTAGGTCCCAAGTTGGATGCTGGGTGAATCTGGGCGGAGCTGGGCGGTGCAATTCAGGTCTCTGCCTGTTCTTGGGCAGAGGTCTCCAGTCCCGCTGCGGTGGGGGCCGAGCCAGGGAAGGTGGAATGCGAGACAGCTGGGTGCTGCAGGTCAGTGTGGTGTGGGGTGGCTCAGGGTAGGGCAGGGTGGTGCAGCTGGCGAGGGAGCCCCGACCTCCATGGGACCAGAGCCCCAAGGCTGCCCCAGGTGGGGTGGCAGCAGCAGCAGCAGCTGTAGCAGCAGAGTGGTGCTTGGGACCAAGGGCCTCCAGCCAATGGACCGGTGTGGCTGGTGGCGGCGGCAGCGGCCAAGCGGTGCATGGGGTTGGGGTCTTCCAGCCCATAGGCCTGCGCGGCTGGTGGAGGAGCAGGCTGGCAGCAACAGCAGTAGCGGCAGCCCCCCGGGGGGATGCAAGAGTCTTTATGGACACTCGCTTTCGTGGAGACTCTCACAGTCCAACCTGTCCCATCACTATCTTGCCAGAAGTCTCTTTGCCAAGGTCTTATATGGGTTTGTTCTCCCATCCCGGTGCATGTCAGTTACTAGTTGGACTTAGTATGTTTTTCTCCTGCCAGGAAAGGCCATGTAGTTTACTGTGGCTTCTAGTTCTTTTAAATTTTTACCACTACCAAAAAGTGACTATGAAAGGAATGGTGATAACTAAAAAAAAAAAAAAAAGTCATTGTAGGAAAAGGAAGTAAGAGAGAGAAAAGAAGTAGAGAAATAGAGAGAGGATGAAAGGGAAGAAGAAAAGAAGAGAGGAAATAAATTTCACAAGGGGTCCTGAGAACATGTGCTCCAAATTTTTGAATTACAGCTTGTATATATAATTCCAACATATATAGGTATACATATAAAATATATAATTATATACATAATTACAGCTTATATATATATGTAGGTCTATATATTGTATATATATAGGTATATATACATATTAGGAGATAAAAGTTACAAGCAAAACATAGGGAGGGTTACAGGTCATAGGTAGATTCAAAGATTTTCTGATCAGCAATTGATAGAAAGAGTTAAGCTGTTTAAATAATTTTATTTTTATTTTTATATTATTTTTTTTAACAAAAATGGATTAATCTTTATTTATGTCAAGATTTGTAAATACCATACGTCCCCTATACACAAACCTTCAAGCTGAGAACTTCAAAAGATGCAAACATACATTTTCATGTCCAATTATATACATTAGTTCAGATGTCTGGTGTACAAATGGCTGTGCTTTTATGTAGTTTACTGCACAGTACTGTACTTTTTTTTTTTAAGTTGGAGTCTCACTCTGTCACCCAGGCCACAGCCTCAACCTGCTAGGCTCTGGTGATCCTTCCGCCACAGCCTTCCAAGTAGCCAGAACTACAAGCGCAAGCTACCATGCCCGGCTAATTTTCTATTTATTATAGAGACGAGGTCTCACCAAGTTGCCTGGGTTGGTCTCAAACCCATGGTCTCAGGCAATCCATTCGCCTCCCAAAGTGCTGGGATTGCAGGCTGAGGCACCAAGCCCAGTCTTTTTATGTATTAGTTATATGAAACATATTATAAACCTATACAGTACAGTATTACATAGCCAATTGTGTTAGTTTGGTACCTAGGCTAACTTTGTTAGACTTATGAACAAACTGGACTTACAAATGTGCTCTCGGAATGGAACTCCTTCATATGTTGGAGACTTACTGTATAAATAAAGATGAGTTGAGTCTAAGAATTTTTACCTAGCTCTAGAAACTGACATCCTCAAGCCCAAATAGCTAATAAAAAAGATAAGATAGTGATCTATTTTACCTGGCCCTAGAAACTGGCATCTTCGAGCCCTGACTGCGGCCGATAACTTGGCAGACAACTGCTGAGGGTTCTGGTGCTGTAATATCAATTCTGTTACAGTTCTTTCTCCAAGTGAGCGGGCTGCTTGCATGGCTCTTACATGACCTTCTTCCTCCACCAGTTGACAGTTTACAAGTGTCACAAGTTTCCTTTGCATTGGACGGCTCAGTATACTCTGGTTCAAACTGGCTACACCTTTACCTCCACTTAGCGGTTTTAAGTAGAGTGCTAAATCCTCAACACACTTCTTTGCAACCTCATAGTGTTTATTCTCACCTAGATCACTTAACTTTATTGACTGATGATCTGGTACCTGGGCTCCAACTAACTGGAGAAGTGCAAAGTTGACAGGAAGTACATCAATGTCTGTGTTGATGGCAGTCTGGTCAAAAGGACAAGCTTTTCTATGAAGTTTATTCAAGCAGGTATTGCAAACAGTGTGTGAACAACCTAAACTGATGGGTTTGTGCACATTCTCATCAAATTCATTATAGCAGATTGGACAGGACAGAAATTCTGTCCATTGAGCTGCCTGCACAGGCATTGTGGAAGCTGGATGCTCGGGTTAGCAGTCTAGCAGATCATTATTTTGCTGTGTAGTGTTTTGCAAGCTGAGGGGGCCCAGTGGGGTCGCTAAGGGTCGCTCCCGGGGGCCCCCGTGATGGCGCAGCTCGGCAACAGAGGCACCTCGTCTCGCCGGGGCAGAGCTCGGAGGCGGTTTGACGACCTCAAACTCCATCTGGAGCTACAGGGACAGCCCCGTTGGCGGCGGCGAAGGCCGGGGCCTCCTCCCTAAATAATTTTAAATCAGCAAAAGAAATGCTTGAGTTCAGATAATGGGGTTTGTGGAAGTCAAGGTTTTTGATAGGTAGATTAAGGCTCTAAGTAGCAGACTTCAAAGACAATATGTGGTTAATGTCTTAAAGGCTGTTCTTTATAGATACACGTTTTGCCAAGAGACAACTTTGCAGGGTCACTTCAAAATATGTCAAAGAAACATATTTTGGGATAAAATATTTTATTTTCTTTAGGGCTTACTATCTGTCATGTGATTCTATAGTAGAGCAGGTTAGGAATTTGGTGATTTCTTTTGCCATAGAATCTGTGTTATCAGTCTTATGATCTCTATTTTAATGTAAATGCTAACCAGTCATGCCTAAAACTCCATAAGGGAGGGGGTCTAACAAGTTGTGTCCATCTTCTTTTTTTGTCTTCACCTGGAGTTTAGTTTATTGAGACTTCCCTTGGCTCAGAGGTGGATCTGCAAAGTTGTTTGGGAGCTTAAAATTTTAATTTTGGTTTACAATTTTGTTCTTCTAAATTTCTCATCTCTTGAATTTTGAAACTACAAGGGAGTGTCAATTATTTCAACTTTCCCTCTCTAAGAGAAGATAAAATATTTTAATCATTGTAGAATATAACTTGACAATCTCTCAAATTCAAGTAACTTTTTCTTATTTGCCTTTTGAAACTTAGATGAAATGTTTCTAGAGTGATTGATTTGTGAACCTGACCCAGTTTCTCGGGCTGAAGTGGAACAGTTTGTCAAGTCCCTGAGAGACATGTGCACGAAGTGGTTTGCATTCAGGCACTTGCATTAGACAGAGTTGGATTTGGTTCCTATCTCTGCCACTTACTCACTTATGCACACTGTACTGTACAGTTATGTAATTCTTCTGGGCACATTTCCTGATTAGTAAAATTCGTATGATCAGAGGAAACAGCCCATATTTATCTTTCCTTAAGCTTATCTGATACAATGCCTGAAAGTACATAGCAAGTGGTATACTCACTATATAGTGTTAGCTAGTATTGTTCCTGTAACTTATGTTGGAAGAACTGATAAAGTTTCTAAGCCAATCTTCGAAGGTTGGAAGGAATAATTCAACTTTAAAGGGTCATAATATTTCTTGTTAACATGTCATCCTTAAAGATAAAACAGTTTACTCAGATTTAGTTGAAATAGCTAACCTACAAATAACTCTACTAATTACCGGTGCTTTAAAAAAATATGATTATGTATAAAAGTAACATAATTGTATAAGGGGAATTTTGAAAAACAGAGAAAAGGAAAAAATTCATAATCCCGCCATTCTAATAACAGGTCCAAGGAAGGTCAAGATGACAACTGGAGGAATTTGAGGTTAAAATGGTCAAAATAGGAGTTGGATATGTCAACTAGTCAGGTTATCAAGAACAAGTGCCAGAAAAGACTCTGAATGACATAGCTCATAGAGTTAGGGATGCAGGCTTGGGAACAGGCAGAGACACAGGAGTCCAGGTAGTCTCGGTAGATCCAAAATTTACTGCCCAGAAGCCACCTGGTGATGCCACTGTGCATTGGGCACCAGATACAGCCTGGGAAGCCTTTGACATTGTCTGGTGGTGTTATTGCTGCTCCGTGATTAGATTAAATTCTCACCCTTCCTATTTTTTGGCATCACCATCTCCAAATTCAGAAGTCAGGATAGGCAGATCTAATTGGTAAAAGGGCCCAGTAGAACAAGTCTACCTTTTTACTTTCTAAATTAGAGTCATTTCTACCCACAATAACGTATTGGCTAGAAGATCCCCAAGTACAGAAAGGATAAAGAGATGCTGACCAGCCAAAAAGCTCTGATTATTGTCTGTCTCCTGTAAGAGAATAAGTTCAATGTCTCCTATAAGAGTGTAAGTGTGAGGTACCAGACAGCTATGTGGGTCATCTGCTACATGAATCATGCTTAGAACATATGTTGGAAAGGTCAATCGTTAGATTGAGTTATCTAGCACATGAGGCCTCTTACTGGTCATTTTTCTCTGGAAAGTATCTGGGCTGCCCCTTGGCAGTCCCTCAGCTATCTCTGTGCTCTCAGAGTAGATTGTGACTTAAAGCTATTTCCCTGATCTTGACAACCTCTATAATGCACCCCAGGCTTGAATGGAAAAAGACAATATAGAGCTTATGATTTGGAAAAAGGTCACCTATAAGGGTAGGTATGTTACCTCTGTGCTACTACTTTCAACTACAGCCCAGACTCTTGAATTCTCATGTTTGGGGAAGTATTTGAATTTCTTCCTTAAAGATGAAATGGTTGGGCAGTCTCGGTGCCTCAGCCTGTAATCCCAGCACTTTGGGAGGCCGAGGCAAGTGGATTGCCTGAGCTCACACATTCGAGACCAGCCCAGACAACTTGGCAAGACCTCGTCTCTACAATAAATAAAAAAGTAGCTAGGCGTGGTAGCGTGCACCTGTAGTTCCAGCTACTTGGAAGGCTGAGGCAGAAGGATCACTAGAGCCCAGCAGGTTGACACTGGGGTAGCAGTGAGTGTGCCACTGCACTCCTGCCTGGGTGATGGAGTGAGACTCCAACTCAAAAAACATCTTAAAAAGATGAAATGGTTTCATGAGATTTAGTCCAAATACAGAACATGCAAAAAATTCTACCAATTACTTATGCTCTTAAAAATATATGAGTATGTGTAAAAGTAGTATAATTTGATAAAGGAGAATTTTTCAAGATAGAGACCAAAAAAAAAAAAAGATAATCACATCATTCTATAACAACATCACTTTGGACCTTCTGATCTATTCTGTCATGGATCCTTTGTTAATCAAGATCCTCTGGTTACTCCTCCAGAACCTTCCTTTTAAGACTGAATTTGAGCATCAACTCTAGGTGTCTGTGTATTTCTTTGTGGGGTGGGAGAAGTGGAGAGGGAATGAGCCCTGGGTGTTGGTGACAGGGATGTAAATCCCAACTTTAAATCCCAAGTGTTGTGACCTGAGCCATCCATTGACCTCTGTGAACCTCCTCTGTCAACTGATAACAATACGAACCATGCATGGTTGATGCAAGGGTTAAAGAAGAGCTGTAAATCACCTGGCAGAATGGACACACACACAAACACACACACACACACACACACACACACACACACACGTATACATGTAAAAGAGTATACACACAAGGAAGGAATAACAGAGGTCACTACTTATTCTCATTATCCTCCATGGCATAGGCAACTCATAAGAAATTACTACATTCTAATGAGGCAGTATTTATTAAAGAGAATGACTTTTACCTAACTCATATTTAAATGTAGAACTTTTTATGTGACAGACACTGTTCTAAGTGTTTTATAAGTGTCAATTCTTTTATCCTCTTAACAACCTATAGAGCAATATTACTTCAGAGATGAGGCCATTGAGAACAAAAGCATACATCTCATGTACACACCTCAAGAGGCACAGCTGGTAAATGGCAGGAATTAAATTTAAATACAGCAGCCTGGTTCCCAAATCCACACTCTTACCCTTCCTACCACACTACCACTCATGGAGTTTTTGGATACTGAAAACAGAAAACAATTATCCTGTACCTGCCCTATGCTCTGTGGAGTCGCATAGTCATTCTTTGTAGGAGGCAGAGTGGGCTGTTGGTTTTCTAAAATCACCTGAAAACCAATTCTAAACTTGGCATCTTTCCTAAGGGTTTAACAACAGCAGGCCTTATGGTGCTGCTTTGCCCTCTGAGGAAGGCTGTGAAGAGCAGACCAGAGGGAAGACACATTCATACTAAAGCATGGCTCATCCTCAGGATTGTTCACTGCATGCAGCCATTTTCTAGACTCCTGTTAAAAATAGATAGGCTATGAAATAATCCAAATGTTTCCCAATGAGGAAGATGAGATAAAATCCTAATGTGTCACCAGCAAAAAACCCCCCACAAAACAAAAAACAAAAAACGAACAGCATCAAACCACCACAGTTTCCTTTGAATAAAATTAAAAAAATATCTTAAAGCAAAGTGTTGAGTTTAATCAGGCTCAATGCCAGAAATTTTGCTTATCAGGAGGTTGCAGGTGAGGGCTTCTGGAGGGTTAGAATTCTTGGTGAGAATTTCTCTGTGTATGATGGCTAATTGTAGGTGTCAATTTGACTGTACTAAGGGATGCCCAGATAGCTGATAAAACATTCCTACTGGGTATGCTTGTAAGGGTTTCTGTAAAAGATTAATTGATAGATAAACATCTTAATTTAATTAATAGACTGAGTGAAAAAGTTTGCCATCACCAATTCAGGTGGGCATCGTCCTGAGGCAGGGTAGGTAATACAGGTTAAACATAGATAAATTTCTTGTAGGCAGGTTTTAAAAAACATTCAGACATTTTCCTTATTACACCTTTACTACAGGCCAGACTGGAATGCGAACTCTCAGTCCACTCCACCTTCTCAGCTCACCAGAGGAAAATTCCATTAGGGTGACTTTTGGATTGAGAATCAAAAACCATAGAAATGATAAGACCACCCTTTAGCTTATGAACTTGTATATTCAAAAGTCTGGTAAGTCTCCTACAAAGGCAAAATGCATGTTCTGGAAAAGACCACTTATCCTCACCTAACAGAGGCAGAGAGATGGCTGTTATTTGTTCCACCCTCTTTAGCATGTTGATTATTGTGAAAATATATCAGGACTTTTGTCAAAAGCAAAAACCCTGTCTTTCTTCAAGATGCCCATACCAAGGCACATTCTTTTATATTTTTCGCTTTTCTTTCTCTAATAAACTCTGTTTTAAAACTTTGCTGGCCCCTCTGAAAATCATTTCAGGGTCGCGTCAAAGAACCAAAAAGTTTTGCACTGCACTCCATCCAGCATCAATCCAATCTGTTGAGGATGGGAACAGAACAAAAATTCAAAGGAAGGTTGATTATTTTTCTCTCTGCTGGAGCTAGGACATCCATCTTCTCCTGTCTTTAGAGATCAGGATTCCTGCCTTTGAAGTCTTTAGATTTAGATTGGGACTTACTGTTGACTTTCCTGGTTCTCAGGCTTTTGGGTTTGGACTGGAACTACACCACCAGCTTTCCTGGGCCTCCAGCTTGTAGTCTCCACAGTTGCATGAACAACTCTTTCTATGTATCTACATATATCCTGTTAGTTCTGTCTCTCGGCAGAACCCTGACTAATATACTGTGGGAGAAATGCCAACCTTAGAAACATCACCTTCAGTGAAATGTACGCATCTTCTATTGGGGGTGGGGAGAGGAGGGGTGCTGGCCATGTGTCTCATAGAAGCAATATACTTTTTCCTCAAGCAGACACCCAAGTATGGATGCTTCCCAAAACTCATCTTCCCAAAACTCATGAAAGGATGCTTTTATTGTAGATAAGGAGGTTGAGAAGCCAGGGAGCTTTGTCCAAATTTTCACTGCAAACAGACCTCATGTCTCCAAAATCTTAATAGCCTATTCTATAAATCTCTCTCTCTCTCTCTTTCTCTCTCTCTCTCTCTCTCTCTCACCCTCTTGCTCTCTCTTATATAGTTATAATAATTACTCTTGTAAAGCACATAGTTTGTATAAAATACTTTATGTACACTGTTTCTAATCCTAATAAAAATAGTCAGTTAAGTAGTTGTTATGAATCCCATTTCACAGACAATGAGGGTGAACCTCTTAGAGGTAAGGAACTTGCTCAAGATCACACAGTGACCTTCTATTAGAGCTAGAATTGGAAGGAAAGTCACAGGAAGGCAAACTCCATGCTCCTTCCTCAACACCATACAGCCTGTGCTGGGAACTCAGAAGACATTCAGGTTGGGTGTGTAGGTTTTATGTTTAAAATGGAGTGCTTATAGATACGATTATTTAACTCAAGACCAAATGGTTACTTATCCTAAAGCTTTTGGCATAACTGAATCTAAGGAGGTGTTGCTTGCTGATTTACTTATCTATCCACGAGCCACGATGGAAAAAATAATCTTTATAATGTGTGTGTTCCTAAAGCTCTAACTCCAAATGGCTAATGAATGAATGAGTGAAATGTAGCTTGAAAGAAAGTAGAAACAAAGCAGTGTGACCTCTAAGTGGTGATGTAATGTACTCCCCACCCACCCAGTCTATAAACATCTTCAGAACAGGTGTCTTACAGAATGGCAACACTTGGAAAGCTCAGAACTTAATGAGTCCAGACTCTTCTCAACCATACATTATGAAGATCTCTTTAGACCCGAGTACTGTACTTTGAGTTATTTCCCTCTTCCAAGTAATTAAACTGTGTGACATTCCCTCTCCCACATTTACTCCTACCCTCACAAATGGTTTTGTTAATGGGAACACGAGGCACTATAATGTGCTTAGTAGCAGCAGGTGTGGGATGTAAATCCATCTAAGGAGTTGGGGATGAGGAATGGAGGAAGAAACCTCTTTATGTGCCTTTGAGTAACTCTATAAGGAAAAGAGAAGCCAAATAGCTAATGGATAAAAGATTTTATTTTGGTTGTCATTGGTGCTATTGAGTAGAGACAATGTTCCTAGAAAAGGAAACTGTGAACTTTGTGGTATTTGGTACTCTTCCAGAGTTCCAACACTGGACATGTGGCCACTAATTAAGTAGCTGAATCATTGCAGGAGTTTGCACATGTTCCTTTGTCATTTGTCCAGCATTGCTCCGGCATTAATTCTGCACACATACTTTATTGTATTGTGCTCTATGTAGCAGTGAGATCATTCTCTCTTTATGTGTTGGTCTTACTGCTTCATGCCTTTGGATTTGAGGTTCTCTCTTTGTGGTGGTATGAACAGAGCTAGAATTTAGTAACCAGTTCAGAGCCCAATGATCCCCAAGTTATCAAGCTTGGAATGTTGAACAGCTGCATTCCCTTTGAGGCAGACAGATCATGACAGGCCTTGAGGTCACAGTAAGCATCAGCTGATATTATGCAACCTCAAGAACTTTCCCAGCCAGGTACATTCAATGGCTCACTGACAGACAGACAGACACAGACAGCCATCAACTCTATTAAGGTCTCTCTCTCTCTCTGTCTCTCTCCCCCACCCCCCCTTCTCTTTCTTTGCTTGTTTCTTTTCTGGGACCATGGAAAAGAAGACATTCAGAAATTCGATAATAAAAATAGTAGGCACTCATTAAGGAAACATAGAAAGCTGGAAAAGTTTAAAGAAGAAAATGAATGACACCAGGAAACATACAGCTTAGAGATAAACACTGTTGATATGTCAGTGAAGTCCCATGGGTGGCAGACTTCAGAGAGAAAATGTGGTAAGTGTCTTCAAAGGTTCCCAGAATCTGGGAGTCCCACAGAGACAGCTTTACAGGGTCATAAAATACTTTGACTTTCCTTCTTTATTTGTTATGCGATGCTATGCCAGAATCAGACTGGCAAATGGACCACATTATATGTGGAGGGTTAATAAAAAACCCATCTTCTCAGACCCTCCTGTTAGGAATTTGTCACAGTAAAGAAAAAGATCAGAGTTTAGTCCTAAAATAGATAAAAATAGATATTAGAAGGGGACAATCTGTTTTCCTCTATATACTCAGAACACTTTTGACACCAAATGTGTGGATTTTCCACACCAAGCAATTTTCCAATTCTCTGTGGACACCAGCTGAATGACCTATAAGTCAATTCAATTCTGACACCGTGTACTTGGAGTTAGCGTAAGATTCCACAAGTTCAAGGGCTTAGTCCCACAAGACTGCTCCCACTTCGGATGTCAGTCATGAGTCCCAGATTTTCACCTGTACTCCAACAGACTGGTTATAAACTGGGGGTTCCATGACTCCCTCCTTCATTTTCATAATTGCTATAATAGTTCACAGAACCCAGGGAAACACATTATTTACATTCGTTGGCTTGTTGTAAAGGATACAAATGAACAACCAGACGAAGAGTTATGTATGGCAAAGAATGGGAGAAGGAGTGCAAAGCTTCCATGCCCTCTCTGGGCGCATGACCCTCCCGGCAACCCCATATGTTCACCAACCCAGAAGCTCTCCAAACCCACCCATTCAGAATTTTTATGGAGAGTCCATTATGCAGACATGATTAATTAAACTATTGGTCATTGATAATTAAACTAAACCTTCCCAGAGGTTAGGAGTGGGGGTAAAAGTTCCAATCTTCTAATCACATGGTTGGTTCCTCTGGCAACCAGCCCCTATTTGGAAGCTTACTAGGGACTTTCAGTTACCAGTCATGACAAAATAGCAACTTGGATGGACTTAGAGTTTATAACACTGAGTGATCTATTACAGAAACAAAGAACTGAGTACCACATGTTCTCACTCATAGGTGGACCTTGTACAATTATCATAATACTATAAAAAAGGGATTAGCAGTAGTGGGAAACTGCCAAGGAGGGGACAGGATTGGCAGTAGTGGGAAACTGCCAGAGGAGGGGGGCACACCTCATCAACAAGGGTACCTGCGTAATGAACATTTGTATACCTAGCCTTGAATTGTAGCCCACATCTTTAAAATTAAAAATTTTTAAAAATGTATACAAAAAGACACTCTTATCACTGTAGGGATTCCAAGGTCTTGGGAGCTCTTATGTCAGAAACCAACTAGGGACTCAGATCGAGTGTTATAACAAAAGATCTTCCTAGCACCCCATCACTTAAGAAGTTCCAGGCGTTTTGGAAGCTCTGTGCCAAGAACCTGATATCTTTGTATAGTTACTATATATAACAAATATTTATTGTATTACAATAATATATAAAGGTATATTATATCACAATATCTCAGAGATAGACTTTTTTTTTCTAGACCATTTGAGAGTAAGCTCTAAGTTGTAGACATTTGCTCATTTATTCATGAATACTTCAGGGTACTTTAATTTCCCAAGCACAAGTGTGTTAATCAAAAAGTGACTGAGACAGATCTCAATTGATGAAGGTTTATTAGCCAAGGTTGAACTTATGACCAGGTAAAAATAAAAGTCGCAGAAGCATCTCTGATCTGTGCTTTTTCCAAGGGGGTTTTGGGAGCTTCTGTATTTAAAAAGAAAAGAAAAAGTGTTATGACCAAGTAAGTGAGAAGAAGCTACACCAGCAGGTTGAGTTTAAATAATTGTGAATTTATTAATGAACGGGTCAAGAGTAGAAACGAAAACTCTTGACAAATTGGTGCAGTTTGTGACAAGCTTTTATAGGTAAAATTTGCAGCATTGGCTACATAGCAACTTGTGACCATAGCAACTATTAACTAACAACTTGGCAACCAAAATGGGAACTTTGATTGTTAGGGAGCTTTGATTAATTTCATGTCCTAGGTATAGCCAGTGCCCAGAAAGTCCCTGGAGTTCTGCCATTAAGATATAGTTTAAG